>JAHWFP010014444.1:0-18820 GCA_023313725.1 Lithobius niger
GTCCTTCGCTGCTCGACACAGATACGAACTCGCGCCGTTTGACTATTTCACTCCTTACACACTTTCCTGTAGTCCACCGTCGTTTAGTGGGCTGCGCTTCCCTCCTCACAGCCACACTGCTAGTTTTCCGGTTGCTATGACCTTCGCCATTTTTCAAGGCTTCTCTATGCTGAATACTTCCTTCTTAGTGCTGTCGTTTGTCAGGCGTCCTTTCCTTCACCTCGGATTCAAAGTTCCGTTTCCTCCGACATTGCAAACCTCTTTCCCCTTAACGGTTCTGCTGCTTTCGGTTCGTTCCATGTTCCAGTTTTATGCAATGTACACTATGTTCTTGCCGTGTGAACTTGGGAAGCTTACCCAACATGCCTTCTACTGTTCATTGGTCACATTGTGACTTCCATCACCACCTTGATGTCTCAACCACAAGGTCTTTGCCCTGTCGACACTTCATCTCAGCTGTCCATACGTTCTACCATTGGTTCTGCTTGAAGAAACACGTCCGCCTCTTCCAGATGTCAGTCACGTTTTCGTCCTCCTGGTCTTCAGTATCAAGCATCCAATCGCAACAAAGACCGAGGGTACTTCAGCTTGCCTATTTTATGATTTTGGCTGTTGATCCTTCACCCCTCTGAACCTCTAAGCGTCCCCGAGGGTCTCCGGACCTCTGTCCCTTACCACTTTTATTATATGGTGTTGTGTCCTTCAACAACAGCAGCCATTGAATAATCTTCCTTTCCTCTCTTCCGTTTCGTATACCAAACCCGATCAAGGAAGACTGGAAGAGTTAGGAAGCAGAATTATGACAAGGACGATGCCTTTATATGACTGACACTCAATATTGTGTTCGCCTGGACCAATAGGTCACCTAGTTCGTTCCGAACGTACTTCTATCCTCCCTTCACTTCAATCAAGTTCTTGGAGTCCGTTGATTCCGTGGCAGCCAGCTCGTAGCTAGGGCTCCTGTTACTATGGCCCCATCGCTAACGATTCTTCTGCAATGTACAAATTGCAGGTGAATTATATTTTCGTCGACATATAAAAACTTTAAATACCCGGGGCACCTGGTCGAATTTGGTTTCTATTGCCTAACTGAAAATATACAAAACCTGCATCTGCCCTTCTTCCCCTTTTGAGTTACCATTGTAACAATAGAGAGGCAAGAAAGATGAAGCCTGGTCTGGTCTTTGCGTTTTTATAGGAGGACTGCATCACGCATGCGCAGATGATAAGCTACCGAGCTGATGGGGGAGCCAACGAGTTTTCTCTAGGGTAAGAGAGCATTAGGAGAAGGAATGCTAGAAATTGCACGCAGTGTATATTTTCGGTTAGGCAATAGAAACAAAAGTCGACCAAAAATTGTCCCTGGTATTTTGATGTTATTTGCAACAATTCCAATCAGCAAGCGCCAGCTGCAAGACGTAGTTTGAAGATTATAAAGGGTTTGTTTCCATGTTGATTTGTGCAAACCTTATTTGATGAAGATATAAGACATTAAAACAAGCTAATCTAACCTACATGGTGCGCCAGAGAGCACGAATTAGAAGACAAAAACGAACTCGTTTAATGTTTAAGGTAAGGTTTAACCGATCTGAAGTCGAAACAGCAAAGGAACACAAATACACTTTCTTGTAGGGTTTCGGATGCTGCAGTGTTGCTGTACTGTTTAGTCCACGTGAAACCTTACTGCTCTATCCCATCCATTACACACGTAAATACAATTAAAGCCCAAATTTCAAAGCTTTTCATGCTTTTCAAACAAAGGAAGAATAGTGTAAGACTACACACTTAACCACTTCCTTGGCTAAGTGTTTTCAGTGTTCTTCTGTCACGTCATCTTCTTTCTGTTCATCTTCCTACTGTTGATACATATATAATTTTTCAGTATTTTCAAGCACTTTTCCAGGCATAGAATTTCTTTATTACTTTCCAGGGCATTTCCAGGTTTCAAGGAATCGCACGAACCTTGAATTAACTGTAGAGCTATCGTAAGCCCGCTAACTCGATTAGTTTTTAAACATTTTACAGCGATGTCGTTTACCCAAGTAGAATGCGCCTATCGTTAGCCGATGTATCGTGTGTTAAAGTAAATATGGTAAAAACATTTGAATACAGCTGTAAGGTTTCACGTGGACTAAACAGTACAGCAACACTGCCGTTTCTGAAACCTTACAGGAAAGTTTGTGTTCCTTTGCTGTTTTGACTTCGGATCAGTTAAACCTTACCTTAAGCATCCTACGAATTCGTTTTTGTTTTTCTAATTTCAGTTTACATTCATGTTCAGTAATCTGCGATTGCCTCACCAACGAATCTCCCGTTGCGATTAAATCAATGTTGAAAGAAATTGGAACTAAGATATGTGGAACTTTTTTTTTTTTCCGCATGCTTTTATTTTCTTGCCCGCTAAGAAATTTGGTTGTGATTCCTCATAAACTCCTGTCCATTGTTCCTAAGGGAAAAATTGTATATATTTGCCATTGCAACGAAAGGATATTCCCTCACATTGTTCGGGGGGTAGAGAAGAGTAAATTCGTGTTGGACGGTCACTAGGGTCCACTGCAGGTCACCCATCGAATACCTCACGTATGAGGGAGGGAGAAAGAAGGAAGTACACAAAAAAAAGAGTGAACACAGTCGTTGTTTTTCATCGGCGCGCGGTTTCATTAAGTTCCACCTGCGCTCCCTTCCACCCTCCCACGCAGTGAGGCTCAAGGGACCCACCTCCATTGCATCTCAATGTTACTCGCCTAATTTCATCGGGGGAAACGACATGGCTTGCACTTGGAACTGCTGCTCAAGAACAAAAAAAAAGAGATTAGGAAGGGAGAGGGAGGGATGAAGATGAAAGTCAAAAAGGTAGTTGTGGCTATATTGGAGGCTGAATTTTAGGTTGACCTTAACAAAAGTATGTACAGGTGAAATAAAGAGCAGTTATTACATTCAAGTACTGGGATTTGTTTTTTGTTTTGTTTTGTTATTTAAGTTCATTGATGATTAGACCGTAAAGTGTGTTGTCATTTTGGATTATCTGTATACATAGTGTATATATCGCTTGCGCTGAACCGTAAACGAATGTCAAGAGATTGGGAAAAGCAGTCATTGTGACGAAGCACAACGAAGCACGTGGTGACATCTCCCATCGACTCCAAACAACACCAACGTCAGAAAGGAGCCTACCAAGGCAGCTTTAAATATCGAATTCTGTTTAAATGTGTTATATCAATACAAGTGTAATTATAGGCTTCATTCCTAGGCTACTTACTCCGCACGAAGCTATCAGCATCGATGTGTTCACGTGGTGGGTGTGCGTGGCTGGGGGCGACTACAGAGACCGCCAAACACGTCAATGCAAGGCCAGCCGAGAAGCTTACTGTGCGCCTCTGCAGTTGCAACATTGCGACAACAAACGGGGGCTGTATGAAAACTTGGCTTCCTACTAGACAAGCGTGTGTTACGCCGGAAACGGCTAGTTCATAATAAATGCGGCTGTTGTTTGGTGAACTCTGAAACCCGCCGTTCTTTCTTTTAAGTTTCAAGAAGTTCTCCGTTTTCGCTAGAAATGAGAACGAATACGCAAACTTAGTGATTCCTTTATCCTTGTTGGCTTTTGTGATACATTTTCACTGCCACGTTTTAAACTGGATTTAAAGTAAATAAAACTTTATGACTCATGTCCTTGACGTGGAGTGTCGAGAATAACAAATAAATATATCATTTTTAAAAAACAGCAAATTTAAAATAAATTTTTTAAATTATTCACGCAGTTAAATGCAACTTTAAAAATTCGTATCACCGATGACGCCTATTTTATTCGTACGAAATATTTATTAAACTAAATTGAGTGATGATTTAAAAATAATTTTTATCGAATTGTTGGTAAGGGGTAAAGGGGAAGGTAGAAGCTTTAAATACGGTAATGGGTTTTGTCCGTTAATAATAATTTTGGAACTAGGTAACTAAATAGGAAGGCTTAACTAATCCTCGTAGTCAAAGTAAGTTTTGCCTATGTTATGGAATGATGAAAACCTGACAAATGAAACAAATAGCGCCCTCTAGACGCGACTGGGACAACTAGCAATTGCCTTCATAGGATGTTTTATTTCCTCTAATCCCAAATTCTCGTTAACCTATTAAACGTATGTTCCGTTAGTCGTTTATTAAACGCCCATGGGTGGTTGAAATTAATTCGATCAAAAAAAAAGGGAGTAGGCCGTAACAAAGTTATAATTCGAATCTTTCTTCTATCCATGGAGTATATTTAGGCCTAACTTTATCGCGGAAAATTAAGCGTTTATGCGATCATTCACGTGTCTGATCTGGGTTCGGTCTAGCATTCACGCAATGCCTTTATTCTCATTTGTACAGGAATTCAGTTTATTACTTTACTTTGCTTTATGTATGAAGCTTTTAGATCATTTTGATGCAGAAATACCACCATTTAAGGGGGTGAAACATTGACTTCCTTGAAATATTTGAAGCTTTCAGTCAATTTTAGTAGAAAAATTACGATATAAAATGCTTTAAGGTCAAATTGAGAAATAACCTAGTTACAGGCACCCCCCACCCTCGTAACTAGGTAATTCACAATTTTTGACCTTAAAGTATTTTTTTGGGTGGGGGGGGGGGTGTTGGCCCGTAGCTTTGCTTTTGCTAGGGTTGTTGATTAGCGATTTACGGTACTCCATGTTAAAGTGCTATCATCAATGAGAAATATTACCTTTAAATAGAAGAAAAAACCATTTACCCTATCATATTGTGGTTACCTTACCTTTGCTACTAAAAGTCGGCTTAGCAATCCAACGTAAAACGCCAATACCTCCGAAATATTTGTGGCAGAAAGTTCATCTTCAAACTTTTTTATTTCGGTCACCAAAGCTCGATTTCATGAAATTTCAACAGTATCTGAACAAAACTGCGAAGGTTATCGTGTTGCAAACAAATAAACACAGGTATGCAGGTACACAAAATCCAAATTCGGTAAAATATTCGACCACGCTCGCTTCGCTCTCTCGGCCACTATTTATAGGACAAGGCGGTTTAACCGCTGCCATTTTGAATAGGAGGTCGGCTAGACTTAACGCCAAGCTCCTATCGACACCTGGATTCTTCTGCAGAGGGGCGGGTGTCCACTCCGAAGCGATCCTAGTTTTAGAGGGCAGAGTGTGGTTTTGATCTTTGGGCCTTTATTTAAAGGATAGTGACCGAAAAACGGGTAAAAGGGCGTGCAAGCGCATGCGGACATTGTTTTATAATATCCTGAGGTTTTCCGTTATTATCTATTATAATGCCCATTGATCCTACATTAGAAAAACACGAGCGCCGCTTCATTCGTTCTTGTTGCTGAAGGGATAGCTCGTCTAACAATACACACACGAGAACCAATTCGAACGATACGTTCAACAAATGAGGTATACTGCCAACAAAACAATACAAAGTATGCCACCCTTCGTAGCCAACATTGGTTAAACAATGATCTAACTATTGTTGAACATATTGCCACCGTTGCGGGCATGCATTATACGAAAAACGAGGACAATGTTCAACTTTCGTTAAAGCATTGTTTAACCATTGTTATATCAAGTCACGATGTTGCTCAAATGGGCATTATCTCGTCGAACCGAACCCTCCACTAAATTGCTTGGAGGTCCGTGAAAATGACTTTTGTACGTACAAGGTAACCTAAACGTATTCGCATCCATGCACAAGAAAACGGATCAACAAGAGTCAAGCTAGGAAGATCATCAATTAATAAAGAATACTCTCCGCGACAAGCAAAACGAGAGCAAAATACCTTACAATAATGGTGAAAAAGGGTGAACAAAGGGGGAAAAAAAACATTGCAAAGGAGAGAAACATATCCTCACTTCAAGCAACTCGAAACTCGAAATTACAGCCTATCAACAGGCCAGAAATTGTTACAAGATTGATTCTTACACAAAACCACATAATTATCAAAGAATGCGCTAGTACATATCCGTCAAGACCTGCTCACATCTATCCTGGGCAGACACCCCAACGAAAGCTGATTAACATAATATTAAGGATATAAGAGGGGAGGTGGTGGCGGATTGAAGATAGGATCAATACTGTAAAACGAGGGAATTTTGGAACTTTTTTAAAAGTTTTTTTTTTCCTTTTCGGTAAAAAGTGTTCGTCGGGAAACGGTCCAGTCGGGGAAAGTCCTGTAGGGAAAATATTGTTGGGAAAACAGCGTTCGGAAAACAGCGTTCGGAAAACAGCGTTCCTTTACATGGCAGTTATACCTGGACTGTTATAAGAACAACGGGAGAAACCAACCGTGATCCCACATTAGGGTGGGCAGGTAAAAAGAAAGCTAGTGAGGGAAAAAGTGTAATACTAATTCCATTACCATATACTGGCCTTCCACCTTTCCTCCCTAATGTGGGTTCAGAGACTCCACCGTTCGTTGTTATAACGGCCCAGCTCTACTAAGTTGTTGCTTAAAATCAAGCTTGTTACGTAAGATCCGTATTTACTGAAACTTTGTTTCGTGATTTTGAAATTAGGTATTCTCGCAGCACAGTCAACTAAAACATTGCAGTGGTCAATTTCCTCCACGTGTCGGCCGAAATTTGTTTATATCGTAAATGTAGGTCATTTGTGTGTCGTTTAATACAGAGGGGCGTGTCTGGCCTCTAATTGTTTCTCTCCCCCCCCCCCCCCCACCCCCGCGCTTTCTGTCTTAAGTACTGGTTTTCGTATTTCCGTGTGTGGGTGGTGGAGGAAAGGGTGTGTTTTTTTTACTCGAAAGGCGTTGCTGCTCTGTCAGCGTTCCGTTTTTGGGTTATGTTTTTCTCAACGCCTGCTCTCATCGTACGTTATCGACTGGCGTCCCAAAACACTATTGTTATGAAGTCAATGCCTTATGGTTGGCTACTTTTTCTTTTCTTTTGTGTAATCATTTAAGTGCGTCATTCATGAAACGGTGTGCGTGCAAATAAAAATCAACGTCGTTACATAATAGTACTAGTATATCTTAAAGGGTATAGAAATCTGGTTTCCCGAAAATTGAACATGTGCCCCAAAGGATAATATTTCGTTAAGTCCCTTATCTGCATGGGTGCCGAATTGCGAGATAGATCTTACGTCTTACTGAAGACAATGCTCTTCCTTGCATATTGTGCTCCAGTTTCCAGGGCACCCTCACGAAGATCGTGTTTTCAGGTTGAGAATTAAGCCCTAACCAAACAGAAGAAATTTCGTCCGTGGTGACGCGTTACACCGTGCCTACAAGGTCAAAAATTGCTGCAATCATACGGTTGGTGTTGCGTTTATCCATCGATTTTGACATCTTTCTTACACGATCCCGCGCCGTGTTGCAGCGGCGAGCACCCAGTTTTGTTTGGCCTCTAGGTCCTGTTTATAAAGTTGATTGTGTCGTGTAGCATGATGCTCCGTGCTTGGAAGGAGAACTTGTGAAGCAACGTGCGCGTTTTGAGTTGTCGATCTAATATCAACTTGATGTCGCTTTTCAAGAGTTACGCGATTATTTGTTGCATGCTGGGATAGAAAAATAGCGGAATCAACGGATTCCATCGACGCCACAAGAAAGGAAAACGCGGTCTGCTACAAAAAACGGCCAAATATCTTAAGTTCACCCGAATGGCATCGAATTTTACTGTGGTAGAAGTGTGAAATTGTGAAACAGCGTTGGATCGAAGTAGCGGCCACGGTATAAGTAGCAAGCTCACGCATATCAAATATAAAGGTGACAGCGGGCAGCGGCGACTTCTTTAGCATGGTGACGTCACAGAAGGGTGGGCCGACTGCTCGCGTGATCAGTGGTAGCTCGAGCACCAATAGAGCGTTGCTGCTTATTGCTTTGAATGCCCTTAGTCTTTTGCACATGAACGTGTGAAGGGATTAAGTCCTTGAAAGAACGCAAAGTTACAACGCAGTTACTTTCTAACGGTAGCATTTTAAATTGAAATCTTACGTTTAGTGTTACTGGAAAAGCTTGATAATAATTGACCGTACACTTAGAGGAGACTGTAAATGACTAAAACTCTGCTAAAACTAAATTACGCCTCGCGAATCAGAGGAGTCCCAGAATAAATCCAACATTCATTAAAACTGAACCACGATTGGTAACCTCCTTCCAACTCGGGCTAAAAAAATCCACATTTAGGTTTAGTCCATAATTCCAGCTTTCCCATGTTCGTCCCAGTTTCCAATTTTCCTTTCAATCCCCGCTCCAACTGTGTTGTGCCGTCCGACCGTCCTGCGTAGAAGATCGCCACGAGTTTTCCGTTAACAATTAATGTCGATAATTCGTTTGTTACTGATTGTTTCAACTAATCGATATTACGCTTCACATTGCCATTTTTCATTGTTACTGTTTAAAAAATGAAAATGCTTTCCTTCTCGCATTAATACTGCGTTTGGATTAGTTGTCGCAATACTTTCCTTCCCCGACGATACCCTCGCCTTTACTTTGGCCTAAGCGAAATAGAACTATATGTAGTTTGAAAGCTAAATAACCTTTAGGACTATTTCGAAATATGTTCTCAAATCTCACTGCAACTAAAAATCCGAGGTAAAAAAAAACCAATTACATAACCTGTGTTGTTCACTGTGGTATTAGATTTACACGAAAGTTTTCAAACGTCCTCTTTGTGATATCTTTGTTCCATGAGCACAACTATAATTTATTGTAGTTTACCAGGAGCGACATAAAGAAAAGCATGTAGGGGTCAACGGAGTGTCCATGAAAATATACTGCATGTTCCATGTCGCGTTCTGGGTTGTGACTCCATGCAGCCAAACAATCAAGGACTGGTCGTAACTATTTTTTGGGGATAGCCCATGTTAAAAACGCTCTGTATGGGTTTTAACCTAATAGTTAGGGTCCGAAAAATTCCACGATTAGTCCAGGCATGTGGCAGCTCCTCGTGCAACAGTGTTCCACGACCGCAAGCGAGGAAGGAAATGTGTTTTTTTCAAACCAAGGCTGACTGGGGTAGACATCATGTGTCGCGCCTCCTGACCCCATTTCACGCGCATGCTAGAAATTTGACGCATTTTAGCGTTGCTTTGGCAAAATCAGGTTCTAGCGATGTCGACTGAAGAAGCCTGGAGCCAGGATACGAAACCCACAGCTTCTCTCCCGGATGACCTTGTGGCAGGGAATGATCGTCAGTCACAGCATGGACACCCCCATGTCCTACGGACGTACATGCTTTTAGAGCATCGTAGGTATATATCCACGACTCTCGACTGGCCTTATCGATTCTGCAATGCATTTTTCAGCAAACGATGAAACTGTGAATCTTGCTCACTATAACGATACTCATGCGTGTTTGTGTTGGGCTGAGACTTCACTAGTCCGTTACTAGCCGAATATGTAATCTGTTCTATTAAGTACTGGATAATGCCCGGCAACTGCGGTCGTTCCTGAACAATGAATAGGAATGCATAAGGCTTGAGGGCATCATCCGACTGAGTACCCTGCCCGCCATAACATTAGAACAATGTGATTACCCATGCAAGTTTCAATCACGCCGTTTCAAAAGGTCTATTGTGACGAAAACTAAACCAACAATGTATCGTTGGGTGAAGGCGTAATTTCTCATTTCCCTTGTTTGCCGAAGGAGAACTTCGGAATATTAAGTAACAATGCTTAAACAATACCCATTAAAGAACATTCCAAGCCTCTTAGTGTTACGATGTTTTCACTGTTGTCGGATGAAGCAGTTTCATATGTCGGATTCAAGCAAGAATGAATTTAAACAAGTAAGTTTAATCATTATGCGCACACCATCACCTCCCAGTAGTAGGTTAACTATAGTAATATTCGAAAATCACTGTCGGATAGAGCAATACCACTGCAGCTGCAACGTTAAGTACAGAGCCAATGTTCCGACCTGCAGTTTTCTGCCATAGCCTCAACAATGCAAAAATTATTGTTAGACAATTGTTACCGCCTGGCCATTCATTCCTAAAGCGGCTATTCAGTATAGTTTAAAATCCATATGCGGTAGCCGTGGATTAGCTGTAAAATATTGCTGGCAATGAATTTGGTTCTTGCCACAGATGAGTGATGCAGCCATGTATACTGTTGCAATCTCTTCGCTCACTCAATCAGCTTACTTCCACCAACCCTGAGTCCTGCACTTATGTATGCCTACTTCCACCGGAAATAAACAAATACTTCTTTGTACGTCCAAACCTTTAGCCGGCTGGCTTTGTCATTTTTATTCTGGTAAGAGGCAGAAAGTAAATAACATTTTCCAATTTCCATATTTATCCGAGCTTCACTGATCTCTTAAATTTATTCTTCCACAACAACAGAACCATTAGCCAGCGGTTAATGCCTCATTCAGCGTGATCCGTCACACAGTATGACCCTTAACCATTTCTAGATTCCATGGGTTCGTGTCTGCTATTATCTTTCTGGCTCAACTTGGGATATTGACAACAATCATTCTTTTTACATTTATTCAGTCCCCTGTTTTTAGAGGAGATCGTTGGAGTAAGTACCTTGTCGCTGATCCTGATCAGCTTACCATCAGTTTAATATTTAGTTTCATTTGCCTAAAGCATTGTTTTAGCCATTAAAACGAACGTTTTCAGTTTATTGCCAACAATCATTCTGTTTACAATCATCCAATCCCTCATCATTAGAAGGTAATGTTGGAGTAGTCTCCTCTTATTGTTTAGTTCATTATTATTTGATCCTTATTCTGCTCGTCCGAATAAGGGTTTTATGCATATAGATGTTTCATGATGGTATTTTTATCACTTTGAGGCCAACTTATGTTTGCATACATTAGTTTATTTTTTACTTCATTTTTTTATTTCAATTATTAAATTTTATACCTGTTTTCCGTGGAGTAGATTAATCTACAGCAAAGGTAAAAGATACACACACATTTTTTTTCCCTCATAAAGCTTGATTACAGCGCGTGTGACTTCGATCGTCTTAGGTCTTTCAACTTGATCCTTTGTGCCAGGCGATATACAAATTATTCATAATATCTTGGTTGGGCTCTTTCTTTATCGACGTGTATGTCCTTGGAGTGGAGGCGGGCAGGCAAGATACTTGGCACGCAACACGTGCGTCAGTCATCAGGATTGGTTGTCCATCGTCTTAGGTGACAGAAAGAACTGTCTCTAATGCATCTTTAGTGACGATATTTGTACTCTGCTAAGAAAAATAATAAAAATGTTTTCATAAAAACATATTTCAACAGCAGTTTTTTCCATAGTTAATTAAAGCGCATTTTAATTCCGTAATAAAAATGCAGCTCCATAGCCAATTTTTTTAGGGGGCGGGGGTCGTATATCAACATTTTGGATCTATGTGGTGGTGATAATCCTGCCCTGCGCTAGTAGAAAATATTTTAAAAGGGATCTTAGAAATGAAAATGATTTATCAACGTAGTAATCGGGAGAATATTTTTTTTTCAAATTACAGGAAATAAGTTACATCCTCTCCCTCCCCTCTCGAAAAAAATGAATCTCCCAAGCTGATGATGATTTGTTTCTGAGATGGTTGTGCTTAAAGAGATGGCGCATAAATGGCGTCTGATCAATAATCCCGAGTTTGTTGGTTCGAATGTTGGTCAGGTTATACGTCCATGACAATGACTTATCGAATCTTAACTATTTTTAAATTACTCCCGTTGCAATTACTTCCCATTAAACAGAGCAAACGGTTGCGCACGAAACCTTTCAAACCTTTCAAAACCTTTTCATCATACACCTCATTCACGTGCCCAGAAGCAGAATTTTCTGCCACTGTCTGCGACACCATCGGCAAAAATTATCTGCAGTTAATGTGTTTTTTCGTAATGGTTACCTACAAATTTATTGGTTTTTACTGAATAACTTTTCAGTGCTTTATCCTATTGATCTGGCCCTTCCATCAATGTAAAAGTTCTCGTCGAGACGATTATGATGGTATATTGGAATGTCCAAATCGGTCAAAAATTGACGAAACAGCAGGAATTTGGTCAAAACGGCCCTTTTTGTTTGCGACTGTGCCAGATTATCTGCGACATAGTCGCACGTCGCACCCCATTTTTAAAATATTTTTTCCTAGGGGGCGGGGGGGGGGGAATTTTACACCCCCTATCACAAAAGGTACGATCACTTTTTTTTATTGACTTAATGACCAATTTTTATTTACGATTATTTTTCTTGCTTTATGTAATGTACAGTATTGGACAATGAAATTTAGACAGTTCAGAATGGGCAACTACAAGTCTTCATCGATTAATCGTGCCTGTTCATGGTAAATTCTTAAATATTACGTAGTTGTTAAATTCAATAAACGAATAAAAATAACTGCAAAATAAATACAATACTGAGTCTGCTATTGCAATTGAAAAAATAAAATTTGTTGAACACAGAATGAAGTCAGTCAATCACATAAACTGCAAATCTCTATTTATGGAATCTGGATAGGCCAAGAAAATGTGGAGGTTTGTTCACAGTCTCAGGAAAAAAGTATCATTATGCGTGACAAAACCTATCTGTAAAGTATTCAATTGACTTTAAAATACTCCATTTAGTTATAAATATAAATAGAGCAACAGTTTTAAAATTGATTTTATTTTAAAGTCGATGTGAAAGTTAATTTTTTCGGTTTTATTTTAAAGAAATGCATTCAGGAAACGTTGAATTTAGAAATAAAAAAGCCGTGGAAAGACAAGCAAAAGAAACCTGGCGAAAACAGCCAGGATAAAAACATAAAACAAAGAGAAAGATTTCCGCAGAACGAACGCCCAAGGCAAAAGGAATGGACAGTCAGTAAACTACCAATGAAAAAAATATTCCATGAAATTTTTTTTTACGTTGGAGATAACCGTAGGAAAATAGCCGAAGAAAATCAATCCGAGGAAAATTGTCGAAGGAAAAACTGAGGAAAGAAAAAGCAGAAAGAAAAAAAAAACCAGTTTCTTAGTGAAATTTCTTATTTCCCTTTCAGGAAAAGATCTCTAACGCGTGGTGCAGTGTGACAACCCGGACTATTGCACTGTGACTGAGCTTGGCGCGAATGACCTAGTTGTCGACGCGCCATTAAGCCTCAATCCCCCCCCCCCCAACCAACCCAACCTACAAAAACAAAACAAAAACAGTAAACAGTTTCCCTTCGGTATCTCTGTGGCCTTTTTTTTCGCAGCTTCTTTTTTCCTTTGACTTTTTTCAGTCTTTAGTTTAATCCACATCCGGTGTTACATTTTCTGCAGTGTATTGCCGGCAGTTGTGATTAGTAGAGGTTTTGCAATGTTTATTCTTCCCGAGCGAATTCCCCCTCCCCACCTCTCCCTCCCTAACGCGAAGCGCTGTCTGATTGAGTAGTGTCCGAGGGACCATGCCGAGAAATGAAGCTGCTGAGTTTAATATTTTCATCAATCAAGAAAGAAAGTTAGAGGTTTGAACCTCTAACTATAAGTTGAATGAAGCTGAATTGAAGATTTATATTATTAAGAAACTGTAAGCTGATCTGGTTGAACGAATACCGACCATGTTGATGTTTTTGTGACCTTGTATTCCGTGGCCCCTCTTCATAAGAGGTTGCCTTAGTATATATCGTCGGCTCAGGAATCAAAGTTAAAGTTTGGAACCGAACGTTTCACGAAAATATGGTCACAAAACATGGGACAATTCAACCCCACCCCTCTCAGTGGTTCCGCCGTTGGTTCAGTCAATGATTAAAGGAAAAAAGAAAACTAGCCCAATGTCTGCGGAATTTTCACATTGCAGATTGTATTTTATCGGTGAATATTAGTTCCCAAATTAAAAGCAGAAATTACACCCACAAATGCCAAAGTACATTACGCCAATGTTTAAACCGCACCAAGCCTTGTCCTATCCAGACTAACATATTAAAGCTCAGTCTGCATGCAAGTCGGTGCTCACTTCGAATGCCTCGACTCGTGTGCGAGAAGTGGACTCGTCGACTTAGTTTTAGCTGTACTTATTCGTTGTAACAGTTTATCATTATCCAACTTGCAACATGAAATACGCATATTCGTCGTTTCTGAAACCAATATCTTAAAACAATCGAACTTTCGCACCCATTCACGCCCTGGAGGAAGTAATCCTTAAAGGAGTGTAGCAGAGAAGCTAACATTTTTCTGTTAAATTTCATTGTCCAATACTGTACGGTTTCATTAAAAAAATGTTTTAAAAAACAACAAAACGTTTTTTCCTAGAATCTGTCAGTTAACAAACCCCCCGCCCCCCCCCCCGTTATTTGCGTCTCTCTATTGTAACTGAATGAGAAGCCATTTTACTGTTTTGTGTTTCGATTATCACAGTGGTAATATGTGCATTTTTACGTTTTGTGTTAGAAGTTGAATCAATGTAGTTGACAAGTTTTGCATTTGCCAGTTGTTTAGATAAGTTTTCTTGATTATTTCAGGCACAGAACTCTTGAGAGGATTTTCCGTAGGTAACCAATCACCACCACCCACCAAGCCCACGTGACGTCGACAGGCCCTTCGTGACGTTCTGATTTTCACAGTTCTCCTCTTTGTTCTCCCATCGTTAAACCCTAGCCTAAAACAGAGATTGGCCCAAGTTTGTAATTTGCAATTTTTCAAAGAAGACTTGTAGCCTAACGAAAATCGTTATTATTTGACGAGCAAAATTGGTGTTCGGAATATTTTTTATTTTTTTTTTTAAATCAAATATTTTTTAATATTTTCAGCATATGAGACCTCGATAGAGGTTGACAATTGGTGTTCACCCCTTCCCCTCTTGTATCACCCCAGATCACTTTTGCGTTCCCGTAAGTGCAAATTCACCGCAGAATGGCTAGTTTTTTATTTCACCCTTCTTTGTGCAAAAAAAAAAATGGTAATAATATGAATTTTAGCCATTGGGATGGGTCATTCAAAACAGTTTGCGATTTGTTGAGATAAATGCTGTGTTTAAATTTCTGCAGTAGTGTTTACTTTTATCTAATTCAATTGCTTTATATAGGAGCTGGGGAAATAAATGAATACATGTTCAGTGTTTACTATTTTTACATAAACTTGTTTTCAAACTTTATAGAAGTAATGGAATGTCTTTCTGATTATTAACTCAACGCGAAACCCCTACGGTTTTTCTTGAAAGTCCAGTCCACAACTGCACTCCTGTATTTGCGTGGGAGTTGATGGGAATCATGGGACTGTTGGGTAGCCAGACTTGAATTGGGGTTGGGGCAAGCGTTCCATTCATAAATTGGATGGTTGCTAATCCTCGGCCAGAGCTCTGTGTCACGCAAACCAACTTAGTGAAAAGGCGAGATGCAAGCCTAGAGTGTGACCACTAGCAAAGAGAGCTTGGTGGTCCCATTGCCCTCCACCTCGTTCGGTATATCCGTTACTGTCCCTTGTGTGAATAGATTGGACATTGCCCATTATATCGTTGAAGAGATTTAACAGATTTCCCGTTATATTGTTGATCAACAAATGCGACCCTTCCTGCTGACTTTCTATACAATCCCCCATTTCCGGGTTGGTAGACTTGTGCCTGCCCTTTTTCTCTTCTTTTTTTGGTAAACTACAACTGTGTGACTTCAATGGTAAAATAAGTAAATAAAATAACAACACACAAGAGTTTGAGTGCTTGGATGGAAATATCTGCACCAATGTGCACAATTTATTACACAACGGAGGTGTGAATAATTGTCGTGGGCAAATTTCTTATAATTTTTTATGATCGGATGTATGTCCTATTTGTTTGCTGGGCTGCATATGATATTTGGTTAAATGGACATTCGTGGCAGTAAACTGTGTCCCTGCTCAGGTATATGACAAAGATTGGAATGAACGCCATAGGTTGATTAAATTTACCATCGGCAAAAGGATAGCGTATTCGGGGGAATTGTGTTGATGTTTTGTTTTGAAATGTTCTTCGAGCGTATTGCTGTAAATATGGTAAATGACAACATATTCGTTTAGTTTCCGTATTTATAGTTTCAGCTAAAAGCCTAATTGGATGAGATTAATGAAAAATAGTGCTAAAATTGTAAAACTGTCCTAGAAAAACAGTTTTTTTTTTCGAAAACTATATATTCTGGCTTATAATTTGTTCACAAATCAAATAAAAAGTGATGGTTTCTTAGACTGAGACGTAAGTTTGAGTTTTTTTTAATTTTATCTCCATGTGGAAATGTGTCCTCCATCAGAGCCTGTTCTTAAAAAGCTGTGTAAAAATTTAAGTTAACACATTGTTGAGTGAGAATAGGCAAATATGTCTGCAGTTCTGTGTTGGTTAAATCTGATTTTATGCTATACATTTAGGTAGAACAAGATGTGCACGGACATTGTAATGGCACATTGTTGCTATTCCTACATCCTTGTAATTTTCCATCATTTAATCACACCAGCAGCTAGTTAATATGGTTATGAAATTGAAAACGAACAAATAAAAACGTAGGCTTGCAATGAAAATCCATTAACTGCATTTAACCATGTAAAAATTGCCGTGTTATTGTCCACTATTTATAATTACATTTTACTTTATCTTAGTTTCAAGAGGGTTGTATTTTGGCTGTTGGATATTATGTTAAAAATAATGTGAATATATTGTAGCACTTATTTGAGGTATCTGGTGAGAGGCTTGGCTTTCCCCCCTTTTATCGTGAAGCAAGGTTAAGAAAAACGTACATTTTTGGTTGTTGTTATTGCAATCCAAGACAATATTTCATATCCTGGCTAGTTTAAACAATATTTATATGTATTTTGTTGACAAATTTTCAGCTGTGTGTTATGGATATTATTATTTTTTTTCTGTTAAACTCTGAAGATTTGGGATGTGTTTATTCTTTAATATGGTTTGAAGCTAGGGGCAAAATCGGTTTATATTGTGATAACGATTTTATTATTTAGTTATTATCCAGTACCTGAACCTACTACTAAGAAAAAAGTGAAGGTCGACTTTACAGGTACAAAAATTGTAACAACAATAGAACAAATGCACAGATTAAAAGTGTAAAAAACAATCCAGTTTGTAGCTAACATTGCTAGCTTAACACTAGTTCCATATTGTTGTAAAATATAAATGGCCTACTGATAATAAATCTCATTTTACATCATGTGATGAACCTTTTACTTCAGTTTCCTTGGTGACTTTATTATTTTTAAATATTTTGTGTTTTCGAATTTCTACATCTGCACCAACAAATTCGGTGACATTAAATGTTGTAAAAAACTTGCTATACTCCTTATTCTGCCCAAATGAAACTTATGTTTGTACTTTATTATTCATATTTACTGGGTTAAACAAAGCAAACGTCCATGAAATGCAGGCCTTATGCGAGTTCATGATACACTAATCGGAGATAAAGAATTCAACGAAGCCGAGTCAGCATTAAAAACTGGTATGGGATGAATATTGTCGGGGTTGGTCGTTACCTTTGCCTAAGGGCCCAATGCATAAATAGACCCGTATAAACACACTTCGGATATTATACTGTGTTCAATTAATCACTTTCACACATATTCCACCTCAATAATGTGTGTGGACCACATTTTGCCTCTCGGTCAGTGCGCATCTTTAGAGAGAGAGTATTAACAAAAGGTTTGTATCCCATTTCATGTTGTGTACAGCCGCTGCTATAGGTGAGTCATCATGTGTCTCAAGAATATTCCGTTCCTGATTTACAGCTTTTTTACGTTGGTTCCGTTCCTTTTTATTTATTTTTTTCCGTTTTCAGAGAACGAAAGCAAAAAGAAAAAGGAACGAACCCAACATAAAACAAAGCTGTATTAAAGTCATTACTGGACTCTGATGATTCCGAAACGAGGACATGGTAGTTATTGTTGGGACACACTGATAGAATACCTCGCAGTGACAACAAACGATATCGAATGGGATACAAATCTTTTGCTCACAGTATTACACTCCTTCCTATCTTGAATGGTTGCGTGCTGCTCGGGATGCAAATGGAGGGCACACAAATTATTGATGTAGAATGTGCGTGAAAATTATTCATTAAAGAAGTGAATTTGTAGCCAAGTGTATTTATATGGGTCTCTTTATACATTTGACCCCTAGTCAAAGGTTATGACTTTTGACTAAGGGTATGTGTTCTAATCTAAGAAAAAAGATCAGTGAAGCAGTATTGACATTAAAGCCTGGGCCTGTGAGAATACATCCATGATAAACTGAGAAAGAAAAATTTTTGGTAGAATGCACTAATCTGAGAAGGAATGATCAGTGAAGCAGTCAACATTAAACACTGGCCTTACAAGAATACGTGTCTATACATTGGGTGATGATGTGATCCTGGTGCGTGCCTTTAAGGGGTATGTCCTACCTCTCCTGGAGTGTGCCATCCCGGTTTGGTCGCCATATCTATTGAGAGACATAGATCACGTGGAGTTTGTCCAGTGCCGTTTCACGGCATCCCTTCCGTGTTTTCGAACTTTAACTTATCCATCACATCTCAAACGTCTTGGACTTGACCCGCTTGAACTTCGTCGTCTTAAAGCAGACCTTATCCTTGTGTTTAAGATCTTAAGGGATTTTCTTCCAGTTGATGTACCTTCGAGCTTTCACAGCAAATACGTACAAGGGGGTCACTGTTGTACAATGAGGGTTGTCACACCATGGAATTCTCTACCTTCTGACCTGATCCAGTCTGAGTCCATTCTCGCCTTTATGCGGGGTCTGGACTGGATGGACTTAATCCCTTTTCTGAAGAGATCACAAAACTATTTTAGTCGATAAATTCAAATAATCTGTTCTTGGGAACAGCGTCAGTGGCCTCGGCCCTGCGGTCTCTTTTCAGACTAGAATGAATGGGTGTGAAAAACCAACATTACATTGCATTTCATACTAAATACGTTACTCTGTGAAA
>JAHWFP010014445.1:0-12476 GCA_023313725.1 Lithobius niger
GGGAGTTTGAAAGGGGGAGAAAACGTTCGTCTTCCACAAACATTGAGTTAGAATTGAGTTAACGTAAGATCAACTGCCAGCAAAACTAGATTTTATGGAGCACAGACATTTAAACACCAGAACAACGACATACCAGCTGCCAAGTATTGAGTAGTGATCTCCATCACAAATATTACTGTTGTACTTTGTTCTTCACCCTTTTTGATATTTGTAATAAACTTGAATGTTAACGTATTGCCACATTCATTTAGTATAGAAACAATAACTAGCAAAAAGCTTTCAGCAAGCTAGAAGGTCTTGTTGCATAAATATGCCCTAGCGCTTAGATTTGTTCGTGATGTTTTTAACAGTGAGGAAACAATAAAACTCTTGATCAGCATCCTCTTGTCCTCACTTTCTCTCCTCTGAGTTATCAAAGAATTAAATAAAATGCATATGCGAACCCATTTACGTTGCCTTTGTACTTAGATGGGAGATTTCTCGGGCGGGCAATAAACTCTTGACCATTGAAACCAGTCCCACAATTCAGTTAAAACACTGACACCGTACCCTGGCACGGCCGGGCAGTGTCAGCATGTTAGTTGAGCAGTAGTGCTTCAACCTTGGGTGCCAAAGGGCGAGGGTTCAACCCTCCCCCCTCCCCCCTCAGACTCTCTTAACATTTACATCCAGAAGGCAACATACTCTATAAGTTTGTACCTGGAACCATATTAACTTAGCTCATTTAGCTTTCCGTTCTGTGGTTGCAGAAGGATTGGTTGGATAGTTCTGCAGTAATTCAGCAACAAACACGTTTCATTGTAGGCGGGTTTAGAACTTGGTCCACTCGTTTCGTCCTAATAATTGGTTATCTAGTGTCTGTATGACGGCATTTAATGCATCATACTATTCACCTTTTACATCTGTGATCCTATTTTCCCACATCTACTAACGTTCCCTCTCTTGAGGTAAGACCTGCCGCGAGAATTCCATTCCGCTTCCCGATTCCCATTCACCTTTCCATGACTCTCCTGGCAATATCCCGCCTTGTTTCACACTGGATCGCGCTAATAATGTAAACAGAAGGGATCCGATAGGTGTCGTTCGTTTCCTGTGTCTGTCTATCGGTCTGCGAGGAAGAGACTGGATCATTTTTCACGTTCCGACAGCTGAACGAGTTTCGAGCGTCCTTGCTGGGCGTGAGGGGTTAAGTACCTCATTCATAACGAGAACAACACGAGAGTTGGCAGTGGAGCATGCGCAGAACCGCTGCATCAGAGCGTCATCGGGATCGATAGTTAGAAAAGGAGAAATGCGGACAAAAGGAAGAACGGAAAGGGGGCAAAAAAAGGAAGAAAAAAAACGGAAGAAGGTCTTAATGAATACGATTGAAAATTTCGAGCCAGACCCGTTTCTTAAACATCGAAATGCAGCACCTGCTGATTACATCTACGATTTATTGGAGTTTGAACGTCCTTAGGACAATCTTACGGACTTCAAAAAAGAAACCTTTTCTTTTTTTGGTTTGGAAATTTCTACCGATGCCAACAAGTAACTGCAATTACGTTTCCTACTGCCATATGTTGGAATTGCCCATACGAAACTGCTACCTGCTTATATGGTCTTACACATCTTATACCAAAACCATTTTGGATAAAATAATTTCGTATAAGATAATCCAAGTGCAACAGAAAGTCTTACCATGTTTGCATGTTCATATAAAAAAAAAAAAACTCTTACGCAAGTTGTTGTATGGAATCTTATACAATTCAAGTGTAAGTGGAAGCCTACACATACTTTTATAAGTTGAAATCTTACAAAAAACTTAAGTGTGATTACTATCTTATACAAATTGCTTTAAAACTTACATCGATGTTAAAGAGAACGTCATGTATCATTTACAAACTTTACACAATTTTGTAATGGAATTGCATTATCGATCAGCTTTGGGTACTGGTTGCATGACTAATCAAATTAAGTTTTAGCTACTTGCGTTCCTGACTTTTTTTTTTAGTTTTGACTCATTAATCTTCCCACAACATGAATTAGCATTACACTGGCAATAAACGAAGATGTATTTATCAATTTATTCAATTATATCAATGATACGATACACGTTTCCAACTGATATGATGGTTAGGGTGGTGCTTAAAAACCCAAAGTATCTGCCTGGGATTGTAAGAGCACTAAAAAGTTGCCTTTTGGGGTCAGAAAAAAACACGATTTGTTTTCCGATGTGGAACAATATCTTCTGCCCCAAACTTTAGCCCAAAATCTTGAGAAAAAAAAAAGCCGAAAACGGCACGAGAATACACAAATTAAAGTTCAGAGATAGTAACTTAATAGAAACCAAAAGTTTCATTTTCGGGTCAGAAAAAAAACCACACATTTTTTCCCCGATGTGGGCAAATATCTTCTGCCCCCAACGTTATCTCAAAATCATGAAAAAAAAACCAAAGCAAACCGAAAACGGCACGAAAATACACAAATTAAACTTCAGACATTTCCGCAGATATACTTACTTATTATGAACCAAAGGTTGCCTTTTGGGGTCAGTAAAGACCCCATTTTTTTTCCGGTGAGGGACAATATTTTCTGCCCCTAACTTTAGCCTGAAATTTTGAAAAAAAAGCCACAAAATATGGAAATACAAAAATTATACCGCAGCTTTCCCCATACCGCAGCTTTCTCCTACTTCCCTAACCCCCTGCCCCTCACCTCATGGCGCCTTACCTTCACCTACCAGTACACCCCCTTGACCCCAACCAGGCCGTAACATGTGTGTTGTGCTACTGTTTCAAGTAGTCTGGTGTCCGATGTCCATGTTACAGCTGACACTATCCACCAACTGGAGCCGATGGTGTTTGACCTGGGCTACTCCCCACATTTCAACAATAATGACCAAGAAATCAGCTTTAAATCCGTTTTCCCACTGTTTCTTGAGGTAATGTTATCTTTAAATTATTAAGCCGTAGTGTGGTTTTAATTTAGCGACAAGCTATATTTCAGTTGATTATTTTTTCATCATGGCAAAAATGAAGACAAAGACGAGAGGAGACGTCAAATTTCCCATATTCGGATCGCCCACAGAACTTAGTGATGCACTTCAACCCACCTACAAGGACATGATGAAATATTACCTGTTTGTAAGGCATGACACAAAACCCAACCGCAAAAGAGCCGACTGTAACCGAGATAACTGATGAAGTTGTGAGAAAGGTCGCCGAAATTTGGAATGAAATTGTTTCTCATGACCGCATAGTGCAGCTAATCCGATCTTATCATACCGAGTACGTTGGACTCATTAAATACCTGACGAACTAACAAAATGAGAACTATAAAGTGAAAGTGAGAACTACAAACTTCAGAAAACACGCGCAACATTCCCAGTTCGACATTGCAGCTTATAAATGTAATCCAATCCTATACTCCTCATTCAATCTACGCTCATTCAATCAGCAGACCCCCCTTCAGTTTCAGCTCCCGAGGTTAATGCAACTCTACGCAATGAGGCTGGAATTGCTCACAGAATCTGCGCATTCCCTTTCAGATGTTTTGTTTATCACTGCACCTTCTACTTACATTGTTCTACAATTTGCAAAGATTTTGACCCCATTATGATTTATCCTCAACATCACTCATGTTTGAAAAGAAAAACGAACTCGTTTGATTTTTAAAGAAAGGTTTAACTGATCCGAAACCCAAACAGCAAAGGAACACAAATAAACTTTCCTAAGGTTTGAAATACCGCAGTGTTCCTGTACTGTTTAGTCCACGTAAAACCTTACTGCTGTATGCACATGTTTTTACACTTTTTACTTTAGAATACGATAGGTCAGATTGGTTCAATTTACTGGGCTAAACAACATCACTGAAAAATCGTAAAAATCGTAGTTTTACTGTACTTAGGGCAGACCTATAGACTGAGTAATTCAGGGTTCCTGGGGCTTCTTGAAAACCTGAAATGTCGGTGAAAATAAAAATGAAATACCAGTCCTGAAATCTTGAATGTAAAATCTTTAAAAATGGTGTATGTATCAATAGGATGAACCGAAAGGAGACGACTTAACTTGAAAAATGTGAAAAATTTACCCCCGAAAGACGGCGAGTATAGCCTACATTACACACCCTATTTTCTTACAATAATTTTGAAAGTTGGGATATGGTTTTATTTTATTTACGTGTTTAATGGTTGAATGCAGCACTAAGATTTCCCGTGGACTAAACAGTATAAGAACACTGCGATATGTGAAACCTTACAGGAAAGTTTATTTGTGTTCCTTTGCTGTTTGACTTCGGACCAGTTAAACCTTACCTTAAACATCAAACGAGTTCGTTTTTGTTTTCTAATGCACGATACTTTGACATGCCAAGTTGGTTTTCTGTACTCGTTGGAAATGCACTGAATTTCGTTCGCTTCGCTCGCACATTCAGTGAAAGTCTTTCTTTTGGAAGTTGGTTTGTCCGCAAATCTTTATCAGCGGCTTTGTCCGTGATTTATAATATAAGACGACAAGCCAAATGGGCGACGGACATGGGAGAGTGACGTGAACCCGTTATATAAATCAGAAAACAAAAACGAACTTGTTTGATGTTTAAGGTAAGGTTTAATTGATCCAAAGTGAAAACAGCAGAGGAACACAAACTTTCCTGTAAGGTTTCATATACCGCAGTGTTCCTGTAGTGTTTAGTCCACGTGAAACCTTACTGCAGTGTTCACATGTTTTTACAGTTTTTACTTTACAGTTTTTATTTTACAGTTTTAACTTGGTCATCGTGGATGAACGGTGAGAGAGCTCAGCCTGGCTGCTGGAGGTTACGGGTCTGGTCGAACCCCTGGATAGGGGACCTTGGCAAAGTCAACGCGAGGACTACCAACCGGGGTAGCGTGAGAGACTACCATGCTCCTTCAGCGGCTATGGGAACTATTCAGACCAATTCTGGAGATTCTTTCGGCCCATACAATGGTCGGAGGTTTCCTTCTTTACCAGATATTTCTTCTCTCAAAAAAAGTCTGGTAATGTTTGAATTTTTAGTTTGTCGTCGAAAAAAAATTAGCGTTAGGTTACGGGGTGGTGGTGGGGTCATGTCAAGTGTTACAATTTTGTTACTGATTGGGGGGGGGAGGAGGTAAAGAGGGCAAAAATAAACGTTACGTAATTTATGGACGCTCCGTAACGTATACTGTGCCTTTATTCTTACACAATCCACGGCAACCTATAAGCGCGTGGTGATTGAACCAAGCAACGCTTATGACTGATTATTTTGTCTTTCGTTGCAGTTCAGCTTTTTGTTCGTCCAGTCCTTTACAATAACTCTAATGACATGGCTGATCGCCTAATCAATTGTGCTATGTCGCGAGGTTAGTTATACCATTCTTACAGGAACACACCAGCATTGTTATGCTGGCCTTGTCTAACCCGCACCTATTGTTACCCTTCCTCCTTCCATATTCCTTCTTCTTGGTCCTGGCGGCGTAAGGTCCACACGAACCAATTTCCTTCTTTACCAGATATTTCTTCTCTCAAAAAAAGTCTGGTAATGTTTGAATTTTTAGATGCTTAAAATCCTTCGTTGCAACATGAAAAAGCAGCGAAATTTAAATTCCTTGGTTGCGAATTTCAAGACCCTCCCACTCGTTGTCCTGACCGCTACAAGCCCGAAACCAACAAAAGGACAATTTTCAGATCAACATGCATTCGTGTGCCAACATTTAACTGTGTAGGTCGTCTCAATATTTCGCCAGCCATGAGCAAAGATTCTATGAGATTTAACATATTGCTAACTGGCTCGCCAATTAGCTAGACAGTATGCGCTCAAAACCAAAACTGGTTTAAGAGAAGCCGGCAAGTTTCCGAAATGGGTCGGCCTTTAAAGGCAGTGATACCATTCAACTAGGGTAAAGCAGGTAAGGTTAATCCTATTAGCCAAGTTAATCGCACCAACTAATACTTCAAAAGTTAAACGAAAACTAGAACATTATACTACTCGTGATAGCAATTATCAAGTTTTCATTTAACGTCCAAAGTATTGTTTGGTACGATTAACCGGGTTAATCTAGACACACTAGCAGATTGTCTTTTTTAACTGTAACAACCCTGTACCTGATTTCAGCCTACTGGTGTAAATTCCCCATGCGGTAGAAATCTTTGCAACTCGTTGGAATCTGGTGTCTTGGGTCCAGTAACGATGAAAACTTAAACAAAGTGTGGGACCGAGTCTGTTATAGAGAAAAAGTTCCCTCAATAACGTTGATTTGTGTTACTGGCTAGCTATACTAGCTACGTAGCTACTAGCTATATTAGCTAGCTAAGAACAGGGCTTCCTTGTTAATTCTCACAGGGTATAAAGTCTAGTCTACAGCTCGTTAGGGAAAATTTTAAATTTTGACACACAGGTAAAGAGTAGTACAGGCAAGTGTCTTTTTCAAAAATGAGGGTTGCAGCTAGAAGCATGCGGTCCTGAAGTGCGCGTAAATGCAAAATTCAAAATGATTGTTGTAACCATTGTTTGTATTGTCATTCATTAGTTTGCTACAAAATGCGTAAGTGTTATACGCGCATCGTTTCAATACTTTATTGTCAGAATGCAATGTTGCTGCAAAGTTACCGCGGCGTATAGCTTCGGGCCAAGGCTCTAAAATTAATTAATCCGGCTCACAAAAAACAACTCCTCCCACTAAGAGACTTGAGTCTTTCATTGCAAGAAGAGTTGGAAACAAAATGCAGTATGTTTTAATAATGTCCCAACGTTGATGGTTAATCTAGACACGTGTTAGTGTGACGCAGCCAAGTAGACGATCGGCCGGGTAGATGAAACTAAATGATTTGAGTGAGCAATTCCAACTTCATTGCTTAATTAACATTAAGCTCGGTAGCAGCAACTGAGGGGGCGATACGCTGATTGAGTGATTGAAGCGAACGAAAATCACCGTTTGCTAGCCAGTGTGCTCAAAAAAGGGATCGGACAAATTTAAGCATGTGAAGCGTTGATAAAACAATAAACCAAACTCTGTCAACTTGGCTGATGTAACGGCTAATTATTGGGCAATGGCAAATGTGAAAATTAGGAATGAGAAAACTTAGACATAAAATTCTTCCAGAAAAAAGGTAGTGGTAACGATAAGACCGTGTGACATTTTGAACATTCACTGTCCTATGAAAGTTGTGATATATCCACCCCAAACCAAAACTGGTACAAGAGAAGCCGCCAAGTTTTCAAAAAGGGTCCGTCTTTGAAACTAGTGAATCATTCAACCAAGGAAAAGCCGCCAAGGTTAATCCTATTAGCCAAGTTAAATGCATCGAATACTATTTTGGGCGTTAAATGAAAAGTTGAAGCTATTAGTCGGTGTGATTAACTTGGCGAATAGGATCTACCTTGGCGACCTTTCCCTGGTTGAACGATTCACTAATTTCAAAGGCGGACCTTATTTGGAAACTTGGCGGATTCTCTTATACCAGTTTTCATTTTGGGTGAAAATTGAAGATTGATTACAAGTACAAATGTTCTAGTTTTCGTTTAACTTTTGAACTATTAGTTGGTGCCATTAACTTGGCTAATAGGATTGGTGGCCTTTTCCTGGTTGACTGATTCACTACTTTCAAAGACAGACACTTTTTGGAAACTTGGTGGCTTCTCGTATACCAGTTTTGATTTTGGGTGGATAGGAAGAATACCCTTTCCATGGTTGAATGATATCACTCCTTCACACGCCGAACATTTTGGAAATTTGGCGGCTTCTCTTATACCAGTTTGGTTTTGCGTGGATATCACAACTTTAACAGGACTAAACGTACAAAACTTCACACTGGCTTCTTTTCATCTGTTCCTTGAAATCAGTATACTAACCACGTTTGCTACATCTTTCTCACCATTTATGGTGGACACTTATCCTTTTTAACTTTGTTTTTCTTTATCCCTGCACCTTCCCGTTACATTTTCCACAATTTTAAATATTTCGCCGCATTGGTATTTATCGTCAAAGTGGTTAAATATATTACTAACAAAAACGTCAAGTGTTTCGTAAAAAAGGGGGTTTTATGATTGAAGTTTCACTTTACTTTTTAAAATGTACACTGATAAAATTTGGATGATTTTTAATTGAAATAATCAAATGTACAATTGAGAAAATTGCATCTGTTTAAGTGCTGTTGTGCTTTACATTTTAAATATATGATGTATAGGTAAAGCACAAACACTTAAACAGATGCAATTTTCTCAATTGTACATTTGATTATTTCAATTAAAAATCATCCCAATTTTATCCGTGTACATTTTAACAAGTAAAGTGAAACTTCAATCATATAACCCCCTTTTTTACGGCACACTTGACGTTTTGTTAGTAATCCGTGTACCTTTTGTACGGCTATGGCGTCGTTATACAAAGGTTTATGTATGCATTGTTTATGCATGCATTGTTGCTGGCCGCTTTGAAACATTTCAACTGAGCTCTGAAAGCCTGCATTTACGAAATAAATACGCCATCCTATCGTTTCTAGCTGCCAATTTCGAGGCTCAAAATTAACAACGTAGCTTGGTTTGGTTTAAATCTATATGCGTTTTGCTGAAACACGGATTCTTTCAATTCAATTTAGTTATTAAGGGTTGTGGCCCTGAGCCATGCACCCAGTACTATAACTAATTACAAATTACAAACGCAACGCTATTACTACTCAACAACTACACGGATTAGCCACTAAACATATGACGACTGTTATTGCCACACTGGTCCTTGACACTGCCTACCTCCAAACAATTGCACTGTCCATTTCCACTGTTTATAAGCAATCCACCGTGAGCCAGTAATATTTACCGGGCACATTGAGTCTAAATCCGAGTGGAAGCACAAAAGCACACACACACTCCTGAACAAGTGCACAAACCCCCAAATTACCATTACCAAAACACAACACAGAACCCTCACCAATGAGCCAATACTGCTGCCACTGCTGCACCGGTTCTAGAAAATGTGTACCCGTGTACCCCGGAACCATTGCACAAAACCTTTTCACTGTGTACAAGCAGTAACATTCCGCACACTGAAGGAGGAAGAGCCGGGAGAGCCCTTCTTTCATTTTGCCCTTCGAAAATGAACTTAGACATAACACGTGCACGTAGAATGGATCTGGAGCTTGCTGAGTGGCATTGTTCCCAAATTACAATGGTTAAAACAATGTAAAACAATCAAAATGATCGTTCAGGGACCCGTAACTCCGGAATGGATGGACCAATCGAAAAAGTGGTCTCTCTGAGGATGAAGCCCAGGGAAATTTCTGACTAAGATCATGTTTCAGATTTTAGGTAGGTGCAGTAGTTTTTACTGAAACCGTATCACACAAGAAGAAGAACAACAACAACAAGTAGTGAACAGTTTTAAAATTTCCGTGTGGCTCCCTACCTTTACTCTTGCACGGAATTGCATAAAAGTTGGTGCAAAGTTAGGAAAAGTTGCTATCTACTATCTGGTCAAGTTTGCTCGAAATATATTGAATAGAAACGGATAAATTAATAGTTTTAGTTTTGCTGGAGAGAGGACTTCAATCATCTAGACACACGCTAGTGTGTCGCGCCAAGTTAGGCAACAAACATCGCAGCAAACATCACATCGATTCAATTGTCGAGGTTGTAAACCTTTGTATCGCGACGCCATTGCGTCAGTGTCTTATATCTTGAAGCATAGTTGGGCACATGTCAGGTACTTGGGGAAAAATAATAATGCGGTACAAAAGCTTAAATTGTGTTGAAATCGAGAGCAATGACCCACCTGACAAAAATTAACTCGTGTTTGAATGCCAGCTATGCTGCTTTCAATACAATATCTGCCCCTCAATAACGTTGAAAATGTGCTAGCTAACTAGTCCGCTCATCCGCATGTTAAATCCCATAGGGTGATTATTCATCGATTCCGAGATAACGAGTAGGCTTCTTGTTATGAAATTGTACGAATGGGTGCACTACAATACGAACTGATTTAATAAATACGGATGCAAACCTATTTACGTTGCCTTTTGGACTTATACGTCAGACTGCCTCAGCGGGGAATCGAACCCGGGACCTTTGACGTCAAAGGCCAAGATTTCTACCGCTGAGCCATACTGACACGGCCTTTTTAAAAGGAAACGTCCATAGACAGCATTTAACACGCCGTGTCAGTATGGCTCAGCGGTAGGATCTTGGCCTTTGACTTCAAAGGTCCCGGGTTCGATTCCCCGCTGAGGCAGTCTGACATATAAGTCCAAAAGGCAACGTAAATAGGTTTGCATCCGTATTCATTAAACCAATCTCGAGCCCATTGCTTTCCGTCCCGTATAACAATACGAACTGCGTACCTTTTATGGTTTGGAGCCTGGGGGCGTAACAGGGAGAACGTGGGAGGGCGCGTAAGTACGAAAATATTGTTATAACCATTGTTAGTATTGTCGGCATCGTCTCACATTGGACGGCCAAAGTTCCGCCAATGAGAACGTGTATTCTGACGTGCGTGCCTAGACACACACTAGTGTATCACAATAAAAGCCAATTAAGAGGTGACAAAGTTGAGAATGGTTCGGTCTATAGGCAAAAGGTAGTAGCAAATTGTTGAAAACCAATTTCTTGTTGACCTAGCACTTTATTACTCATCTGCACAGTAGTGGAGTTGAGTCAATACACAATTAAAAAAAAAAAGAGTGATATCATATCAAAAACCAAAACTGGTAAAAGGGGCCGCCAAGTTCCGAATGGTTCGGCCCTTAAAGGAGTGATATCAACACACCAAAACATTCGCCAACTTAATCGCACCGAATACTACTTTGGACGTTAAATGAAAACTTAACAATGTAGCAATGTTCTAGTTTTCATTATAACCATTAAGCCATTATAACCATTAATAATTCGAAGGTTAAATGAAAACTTAACAATGTAGCAATGTTCTAGTTTTCATTTAACCTTCGAATTATTAAGCGGTGCGATTAACTTGGCGAATGTTTTGGTGTTTTGATATCACTTCTTTGAAGGGCCGAACCATTCGGAACTTGGCGGCCCCTTTTACCAGGTTTGGTTTTTGATATGATATATATACACGGCTCGCCGTGTATGATATTGTTTATTTGTTGGGAACACGAAACCAGACTGGGTTATCTGCCCCATGACGGTGAGGTTAAATATGATTTCAGTTGCTAAGAGTCAACAGACATGTTTGTTAGTGTTTGTTTGTTAGAGTAACAATCGGATGATTAATTGTTACTTGGCAGCGACACAATAGCGTATGTCTAGATTTCTAACCCCATATTTTCCTATGTCTTATTTTTAACTATATGGACGTCCATTCTTTGGAAAATCAAACTCATTACTCCAACACTAAAAAAAAAAAAAAAAGGCCTCAAACCCAATATTTCTGATACCCACATTTTGCACCAAACTCTCCAATTTCGAACCAGATTAAATCTTGAAACACTCACCATTACTCTTCACTCCTCAGCAGTTTACAACCACATTCTCCCAAACACCAACAAAATTAAAGAAATTTTGATGAGTCAACTGAAGTAATTAATGCTTGTATGGCTGAACCGGCTCAATTTTGAACATTACCAGATTTTTAGAGAAGAAGAAACATCTGGTAACAGGAGGTTATCCGGGGATTCGATCCTGGAAACCTCCGATCATCGTCAGGGCCGAAAGATTGTCCAGAAGTAGCCAGATTACATCCCATAGCCGCTGAAGGAGCATGGTAGCCTATCACACTACCCTGCCCGGCAGTCCTGGCGGGGACATTGCCAAGATCCCCTTTCCGAGGGTTCGACCAGATCCGCAAACCTCCAGCAACCAAGCTGACCTCTCACACCGCTCAGCCACGAGGAGCTAATTACTACTAATTAAAGTAATTATTTACTTTAAAAAAATTCCATTTTCATGGTTTGCTACCATTGTGAGCTTGAAATCACCATATAAATAGTTAAAACCATGGTTGCTCCTTACTTCCACTTGGGCCTCCCCGTCTCTTTTTGTCTTGGTTTGACCCATTTTACACTAGTTTTATTCACTCGCTTTATGATCTGACAGGTTCACCTGTCACTATGAACATATTTTTTTTTAATAATTTAATTTTGTACACCAGTTTTATTTTTTTATATTTTTTTTGCTCCTGAATATGAGTTAGGGCTTTTAACAGGAAACGTCGAGTTTTTAAAATATTCGTTTCCCTTAACCAACGCCATATTATTTCTAAATTTTTTCCTAAAACAATACTTGTTAAAGATTCCCGACCAGCTTTTTTACCGTTTGATGTTCTGACAGCAAACTCCAATTTCTTTCGCCAAGTTAATCAGTTAATTTTCAGTGACAGCTTCAGCAGCACTACCAAAAATGATAATTTCAGCACCACTACAAAAGATATCAATTTCAGCAGTACTACTGTATAAGAAATTTCATTTCTGCAGCACTATGAAAAATTTAAATTTTAGCAGAACGATGAAAGATTTCAATTTCAGCAGCACTATGAAAGATTTCAATTTCAG
>JAHWFP010014447.1:5705-20096 GCA_023313725.1 Lithobius niger
TGGATTTGCCTAGCTCAACTATATGTTGATGTCCGTCCCACAAAACCTGCCCGCCGTTCAGTTTATATTCACTTACTATTTGACCACTTTTTTTTTTTCATTTAACGAAATATTGCTACCCGTACACTTGAAGAATAGAAACGAAACTGCGGTACACTTCCGTCGTAGCATCTGGAGACTGCAGAGAAGGGGAAAAAATCACACGTCATTTTAGGTGCTCTAGAAGCACGTGTCATTGTAGTGTGTTAGTTCAGACGCAATAAGTCGACATCTAATCGGAAGAGCCAAGTGGATTTCCGACCGTAAGACGGCACGTGAATTTTTTTTTTGTGTAGGTGGCCTCACTCTTTAGCCCTAACCAATCAGAAGATCACTCCTAAGACCTAACCAGACTGAATGCTCGCGGCTGCATGACGACGGCGCAGGATGGTGTACCAAAGACGTCAAAATTGGTTAATAAACGCCACACTCACCAGAGTGCAGCAATTTTGACCGTTTAGGCACGTAGTAACGCGTCGCTTCTCAAGAAATTTTAATAGACGCAAAAATGTAATAAAAAAGAAAAAAAACGAGTAAGGAATGGTCACCCCCTGACAGGGCAAAAAAAAAAAAAACAATTTAATATTCGGCCACACTAAAATTTGGCCTTCATGTTCACCCAACCAAATGATAAATGAAACCAAAGATACATAGCAAGCTACACTTGCACTATAAAACGAGTCACCTTACTTACTATGATACAAATGATGAAAACTATTAAGGAAAATTGGAAATTAGCCATTAGCGAAAATTATACACTAGAAATAACGTAGTTCAGTAAGCCATCTTTATGCACTTACGTTTCGTCGGAGTGGCATGACCCGGATTTGAACCAGCTCCCCAATTCGCCCCCCAGATCACTTGAATAGCACCTTAATCGCTACTGAACTACGTTATTTCTAGTGTATAATTTTCGCTAATGGTTAATTTCCAATTTTCCTTAATAATATTTACAGCGATTTGTGTCTTATTTATTTAATGATGAAAACAATAAGAGTCAAAGCTCTTAATTACACACTGAGTCCACCGTCAGTCTTGCAAGATGGTGGGTTCATGAAGTGAAAGAGCTTTGATCGTGGCGGTGTCGAGGAGCAAAAAAAATGTGGAATTCGTACATATATATTTTCCAGTTTACGGAGACAGTATTTAAGGCCGGGGGAGGGGAGGGGCAACGGCCTGAGGCGTTTTTGACTGCTGAAGTTTTGACTGCAGAAAGTGTCATTTTTTAGGTTCAAAAATGAATTTTTCGTTCAGTTTGGTCAGTGTGTTTTCTTGACCCCCCCCGCTTCTTGGGGGGGCTAAAAAAATCCGGGGTCCTCCCCCCCCCTACCCCCCACCGGGCAGTAAATTATTTCCGCTCTCGTATATCGCGTGGGACCCTTAAGAGCTAAACCCAAGTTCCTGCCTTAACTGGCATCTGTATGTTTTTCGCCATCGTAATGTTTAAATGAGGCAGGCCTGTATTGAAGACTGTACACGCCTTGGGTCCGACCGATCGACATCGCAGTGTGGAAGATAACCTTGGGTTCCGGACAACCGCATGTGTGAGCGAGCGCGCGCAGAGCCACGTGACAAACTTCGTACAGCTTGCTCGCTCTGTTACTGGAACAGATGCGACGATATAGCCATATGTAAACAACGCAACATTTGACACATTCAGCGCTTGTTTGCTGGAATTACCTGCAATTAAAATAAAAAGAAAGAAAGGGTTCGAATTCGAAAAGAGGAAACAAAGGCTTAAATGGACGACTATTCTATTAAGTTTCAAAGTTTGGCATACTTGTAGCGAGGTAAATTACGTTAATGACCCCAATCGAACACGAGCAGAAGTTATAAATAGCCTGTCGTTTAAGACAATGTTCGAACAACAACTTGACAAACTTAGATGGGCAAAGGAAAAGGTAAGATTACTCACAGACGGAAATTTTAATCACAGGATAACGTCACGGCACAGTGGCCCCCCCCCCCCCCCCCAAGCAGCCAGTACGGGCTTGCCTTGTGCCATATTTGAGAGTACTAGAAAACAGTTTATAGCTTATTAAATAACTTTTTTTTTTTTCTGGCAGCATTTAAAACAGAACGCCAAAAGCGAGCGAAAGTGTCGATACAATCGATAATTTACGCCTTCGGAGAAGTTGTACCGCAATTTATCGAATATCGTGACAAAGGTAACATCTCTGCCAGGCGGATGGATGCAGTGAAACAATCGGCGGCGTGATGATCATGATGGAATATCGCGATAATCGCCATCAACAATTTTTTTACACCACCAGGTCACAGACAGTATCGACATGAAATAAACAGAATTCCGTCACCTCAACAAAAGCTATGTTTATCGAGTGGGCTCCTGATAGTGGGTCAAAACTTTCAGTACCATCTACAAATTTAGCACCCTCCCACTCCCTCTTCTCTCGCCCTCCGCGAACGCAACAACCCACCCCCACAAGTAAGTCCCCCAAGGCAAGCCCAGGGGCCAAGTGCTTGTCCGGCGGCTATCCCCCCTCGGGCCATCGTCGTCATGACAGCAGGCACGAGCCCACAAAGGGGCAGGTGGGGGGATGGCAAAGCAGCTGGCGCGTGCTGCTTGCTTGCAAGAAGGAAGGAACCAACCTTGTGCATAATGGCGTCAAGTAGTGTGCATCCCCCCCCCCCCCCGCTGATCCATTCCGTCTCAAATGGTGATCAACAACAAGCTGCAATAATTGAATACACACAACTTGTCCTTTTAAACCGCACCTACGCCAGCTCATTACCGAAATCAGCGATGTATACAAGATTTAAAACTCCCGAGTGCAGATGCGTTTAGCAATGGGAGTGGGGCCGGAGGGGGCGGGGGCGTGAGGAGCAGAACCCCTTTGTTTTCCCCAGCCGCTTTAAATACCCGCTTGTTAACAGGGAACATGGCCCAACCAGGTGCTATCACACAGCGTGAATTTATTCCCACCTACACCCAAGTTTTTCAGCGGAGTTTCTCCATGCTTCGCGGCGACGGTAGACGTAAGCAGAAGCTTATAAACGCAGACACGGCCGTCAAAGACATGGGAGTACCCAGTTGTAACGCTCGCTTTGTGTACCTGCCGTCCCTAGTTCCACAAGGCCGTCAGGGAGAGAAGCTGTGGGATTTCACTTCCGGTCTTTAGACCAGGTCATTCAACGTAGCATGAATCTTATTTCACAATAGCCAACGCTGAGAGGCGTTGACTTCCCGACACCCGCGAGAACTGTGCGGAGTCCGAAGGCGGAAAAACGCAATTTATACCTCAGTCGGCCTTGGTTTAAACAAACGCAACTCCTTCCGCCGCGTGTCAAGGTCGTTTCAACGCTGCCGCTTGACAGAAATGGTTTTATTTGGACCGATCACAGTACTTGTGATATTAATATATCTCTTGCGCATATTTATTACGCACAAACACCTACACAGCGTTAATTTTAACGTGGGCCAATGGCCATGAAGATAATTATGCTTCTCATCGAAAATTGGCCGGATGGGAACCTAGCCTCAACGAGAAAGGGAAGTTTGGGTAATATTAACATGGACCGCACTCCAGCTTCAGGTTCTTTATGCCACTCTCGACGTAACGTTGCTCGCATTGAGTTTCCTCGCCGTATTTTCACAACCGAGTTGCGTCGAATTTTTTTTTTTTTAATTAAATGAATAGCCTACGTGAGTTCTCATTTTGAAACGCATTTTAAAGTGGAAGGAATCAGCATTGGTAGGCTACCAGTGAACTCGGCAACGACATATTTACAAGGAGTGAACAGCCTCCCAGATCCAAATGAAGTTGTGGTTGGGCTTATCCCTAAACAAACGAAGCATCCTCATCAGGCTTTCTAATCCTGTGTCCATCAGTCCCTCATCCCTGAGATGTCACCTTTGTATCCCCGTTCTCCGAACATGTTTTCTTAATGAACGATGATTTGTTTATATTTTTAGTAAAAAAAAAACCCGTCTTTCTTGAATATTTGGATTTGATATATACGTTCACTCACCCACGAAACTATAGGGCAGTGACATGACGTAGTATTATTGTATAGTATAACTCTATGCTGGAGCCTTAATGGGTTAGTTGCAAGGGGCACTGCAGAAGAAACAGAAGGGCGTCATACTGAAGCCGATGCTGCGAGGAGTGATTTCTTAGACCTAAAACGAGCGATTTTTGTTGTTGGAGAAAACAACGTTATTTTAAGCCTAAGAAATCCGCTCTTCCGTTGTTTTCCCCTCCATTTTTATGTAGTGATGCCCTCCAAAACCCGTACTGGTGCCAATCTGGAGCAAATATGGCGGCAAATGACACTGCTCTATTGAAATTTACGAAATTCCACAAGAGACGGGCCTACGTCAACCATTTCCCAGGCCAAGTAGTTTTCCCAGTACGCTCCCCCCCCGCTATACGACTTAAAGGTGCCTATTTACCTAATGACAGGCTGCAGCATGTAGTGCCATCTATACCATTATTTAGTTCTATGTAGCACTTGATTTCAACAAGCGAAGGAATGCGCAAAGAAATTTATTTTTACGCAATAAACTGGTCACGTGTCCCCTTAATTATTGAGTGTAAAGTTCGTGTGTCCGCGTGCACCAGCGAGGAAGCGGTCAAGGTTAACGATATCACTGTCACTAGGTGACGCCCATGCAACGGTTCAAAATCTGCGTTTCACAATGGTCGTTCTTTATAATAAAAAAAGAAGAAGAAAAAAAGAAAAGCGTCCGTTGTTACGTTGGGCTTAACTTTACCGCTTGCTCCCTGGTGCACGTGGACGCACCAACTTTACACTCAATATTTAAGGAGGCACGTGGCCTGTTTGTTTCATAAAAAGAAATATATTTGTTTCTTCCTTCGCTTGTTGAAAGTAAGGACTAGACAGAACTAGATAGCGGCATAAATGGCTACAGATGCTGTGGCCTGTGATTTGGTGGCAATCCCCCTTTAACACTTATACAAAATTCCTCCAGTTGATTCTGCTAAAAAAGTTGAAAAAGTACAAGACGTAGCCTGTTTAGCCAGGTGCCTAAATTTCTGAATCAAAATGTACATGCAATTTTGACTAGTCTACGAACAATGAAATACAAGATCCATAAAAACAAAAAATGTCACCGTAGAAAGACACATCTGCAATAATGCAAGAAAAGAAATAAATCTTTCTTCTCCCTCTTTTTATGAGCGTACTAATGGTCCTATGTATCTTTATTTATTTGTTATTACATACATAGTCTTATCCTCATGAAGGACGTAGCGTAGACCGATTCAACACGGTTGAGTAATTACTTCCTCTCCCCTCCCCCCCCCCCACCTCGCCAATCACGTCCAACATCCTGTACTTTGGAGAGTAGGAAATACACGAGCCTATCTGATTTCCGCGTTTCGTCATCGCTATATCCTACTAATGACGTAGTAGGATATAGCTATCAATACTACTGTTAATACTATGACTCTATACTACGATTCACTACACTATGCGAGAGCGTGTTCATTATTCAATAAAACACCTGCTGGAAAAGTAAAAAAAAAAAAGGGGGGGGGTTAATTTCGTTCGCTGGGCCACACTGAAAAAAAAAGTATAATTTACATCGGTTTTACGTGATTTTTACCAAGATACACCTAATCATCGGTGTACTCGTTTGCTGCTGAACAGTTTTACTTAGTCAAATCAAATCCCTGAGAACCTTAAATTCAGCTAACTGGAACTTGTTTTGTTAGTCACTTGCAATTAATTATTTTCAAAAATTATGATTTAATTCATTGTCTTCTTTTTATTTGTTTTGTTCTCTCCCGTTAGCCAGTGGACTGCACGGGAGGGGGGGGGGGGGCATTGCCCCTTCCCTTGTTGTAAAATGCCCTTTTTGTAAAAACAAAACAAAAAACTGTGACTCGACCCGACATTTGCTGGTGCGGCGTAGCCTGAGAAGGAGGGTGGGGGGGGGGGATGAAGTTGAGGTTTAATGGCGCATCGACAGCTAAGTCATTAGCACCAACCTCAGTCACAGTGCAGTAACCCGGATTGCCACTGCGCCTGACAGAGTGCCTCCTGCTAACAAAGGGGCAGAAAAGGATAAAAAAAAAAGAGAGCAACAATTAAAAACAAATTCAGAATAAACAATTAATTGTGCAGTTTTACTGAAAGTTACCCCTGGCCTCCTGGGGCAAAAAAATCTGAGTTCCATCTCAGTCAGGAGACAGGTGTGATGATGTAATATCATGTATGCAATGACAGGCCACATAATATACTTAGGCTTAATAATAACAATAATCTTAAGTTCACACTGAAGATGCTAAGCACGGATAGAGTTGATTGGGAAGTTTCACTGATAGCACACGCCACTGTGTACCGTCTCAGCCTCCACAAGAATTGTGGTCAGTACGCATTGAGTGTACTGAATCAAAATGTACACAATATTGGCATTGCCAGTATTTTGGAGACTGAGTTGGTACGCAGCGATGTGCACTATCAGTTTGCAATGTCTTCAATGTGTAGTAAATATTCGCAATAACATCGTTTCCAACTGTTCAGGTTATCTCGCGATGAAAAGGAATTATTTGATAGGTAATTCCTACATCCTTGCCACAAACTCCTGCATATTTATTCCTTTTCCCCCCTTTACTGTTTGAGCCCTCTTTTAGTGGAAACTTAAAGGGAAGGGGAGGAAAAAGTTATGCATCGACTGTGCGACTGTTGTTTATTATTAGAAAGCACTGAGTCAGGGGTTCAACACCTCCACCCGTTAACTAAATCCTGAATCCGCCCCTGTACTCAAATATACCAGCCTGCCGCATCAAATACGATGATTTAACCACCCACATCATCGTTATCAAAAGTGTACCTGGTGGATTATAGAATACACTAAACGTAGGCCACAGACGACCCGATTATACTAGTTATAACCCAACATAGAACACTGTTTGTCAAGCTTCACTGCACATCACGCCCTTAGCATAACTCCATGTTAGATCTTAATTCCTCTGGGGTTGAAACACGTAACTAACCATATTGAAAATAAATCGCAAGGTAATAGAGTAAACGAAGCAAAGAGGCTGCCTTAAAGACTTGGCCTAGTGAGGATACATGATACAATAACCTGAGAAAGGAAGAAAAGACAACTTCCCCGACTGGGACTCGAACCCACTACTTCCTGCTGACTATACCTGGAGCCGCCTGTGTGGGAGGAGGGCTTCTGGGTAAGTGGAAAGTTCTGGATTCGAGTCCAAGGCGGGGCAGTTGTCTTTTCTTCCTTTCTCATATTAGTGCATTTTTATGTTCTCAAAAGGCCAGTCTTTAGTGCAGACTGTTTCAGGTTATTGCAATTTTTCTGCGCGTTGTTTATGTTACTGTGTCAGGACGGTGCAGGGAAGCTCACTGAGTAACGAGGACAAGCCTTTTCCGGAATCCAACATTATTTCAATATTACGAAAACGGCAGTTTCTCTGGCGTTGTTTCAATTTGTTTGCTATTATTTTTCGGTGTGGAGAAGTTCAGTGATGGACTGAACGAAATAGTTGACGAAATAGCGTTAAAATTAAATAAATCCAGTTCCCTCACGTTGACCCCTCTGAATTAACGAAATAAAAAAATCTGGATAATTCTCATTAATTAACAGTTAATCACAAGGGAGAGGATTAACGAACAGTCTGAGAGTAGCGTAGACGCCAAGAAGTAAGTTGCTTTCTTTCCTGGGGGGGTAGGGGGGGGAGTGGTTATGCTTAATGGCGCGTCGATAGCTAGGTCATTAGCGCCAACCCAGACACAGTGCAGTGGTCCTGGTTGCCACTGCGCCACACCTAACAGAGCTGTGGCTATTAGGCTATACCACTGCGAAAGTTGCACAGCTACTAAGATCGGCTAAAGGCCTGTCCCCAGGGTTCGCCCCGGTAGCAAAGTGGGTAGGACGCACGCTCCCTTTCGGCGGAGTTGTCTTCGCTTTGTTTCTCGGTGTTATTTTGTATTCTCGCAATTATAGCCAGTCTTTAACGCATACTGCGTGCACCTTTAATTCTCGTTCACACCCACTTCGATTTAAAGGTGCGACCCGTCCACAACAACAAACACGACAGAATGGGAGTAATACGTCAATAATAATAACAATAAAAAAAAATTCACCGCCTCAAGGGTGGCGCGCGCTTAAATCCAGAGACGCGGAGAAATTAAAATGCAAAAGGTGGCTCGTTCGTGTCCTTCTTCTTCCGGTTCTACGTCTGTGCCGTCTGTCCGTCCGTCCGTCACAAACGTCTTGTAGGAGCAGAAAGCAGACAGACGGGTGTGCATATGCCGGGCACATGTGTTCTAAAACCACTCCCCCCCCCCTCCCTCTCTCTCTCTCTTTCACCACGCGCGGCCCGTGGCTCTATCAATGGCGACCCCTAATTTATGCTTGCAGCTGTAGCCTATATAAGCTGGTCGCACGCACCTCACCCCTCATTGCTGAGTCGCAGCCCATTGCGAGCACATCACGGCTCGCATCATCCTGGGCTAAAACCAATCATACAAATCACCATCTTTATTTACTATTTATATTTCTACAACCAACCGGGCGTCTAAAATCACCCAGTGCTTGTGCTACGGAGTTTAAATATATATATATATATATCACCACTACCAACCAGGAATTAATACGTTTTTACGACTTGAGAGAGTGGAGTAGACGTGTGTAAAACCCACGTGGATTTTTACTCCATACTCGTAAAACGACCTCAGCGTTCCTTCCGTCCGTCCGTCGTAGTCCCACACGCCCGTCGACCGACCGACGACGAACGTAAAACTTCATTCATGAATCGGGATCTATCGCCTGGGGACGTCACGTGCTCCGAGGACCAGTAGCGACCCAACCTCCACACGGCCAAGGTACGCGGTGCGGCTCATGATGGTGGCGCCATCGGCCGGCGATTTCAGTTAACTTTCTCGCTCTACCCTTTCCCTGTGCGTGTTCCGCAAACGTGTGTATTCCGCCCTTCCAAAAGTCGCTTTTGCGCGCTTTTAGAGCGTTTTTCCTCCCTCTCCCCGTGTGTGGATTACCGTCGTGATACTTTTCTCGAGTTTAAAGAGCATTTTCTGTCATTTCTCAGTGCTTTTTCACTTTTTTCAGCCGTCCGAAACCTTCCTACAAAACGCAAAAACTCACGGGCTTCCCTTCTCTCTCTTGTTTCCAGGGCCCTGCCAATCACGCAGCCAGTGGGAGGAGCTTAGTGGCGTGCCTACCACCGAGAACGAGGCTGGTGGCTACGAGCTACCAGTTGAGCAGAGAGAAGCCGTGAGGCTAGGAGCTACGTTAAACCCGGCGCGATGCGGTGGCCCCGTTTGTACCGGCCGGCCCTCGCCGCGTCCGTGTTCCTTCTAGTGTTGCTGTGTACATGCAGACAGGTAAGAACAACTTTTTTTTTTTTAAACTTCTCTCTACTATTGCTACGTACTCAATTCCAACCATTTCCAATTTATACCCAAAACTTTCCCTTTAACGTTTTTTAGCACCGAAACCAATTTTTGCGAATCGGTGTGTATGTGTGCTCTCTCTTGTCTTGTTGTGTTTTGACGCCGCCACGCCGCGGATGAGGCGAGCGGGCCATGCCGCCCGATCTGTCAACGCCGGCCAACAACACGGGAGCACACCCCACGCTTGTTTTGTGGTTCACCTTGTGTCACAGCAGTACTTGCTGACACTTTTTACATTTATTGAAAGGCCTTAAAGTTAAACCGGCTCCAGCAATCTCCAATTAATACATCTTTTTTACTATTTTAAATAATTCTAATGCTGGTTTTAATTCAAAATGAATGCTGGAAAACCGAGAACAACAGTGCTCTATTTCACACTAGTGACTACAAAACAGTGAAATTCTATGAATATATCCGTCCGTAGCACTTGTGCTCATTGTTTAACACGACGCGAAAACTTTGTGATCCTTTTCTGGTTTTACCCTCGGTCGAGGCAAAGCCTTACGAAACGAACACGTCTGTTGTTTATTTATTTATCATAATTCCACGAGTGCTTTAACAAACATCGCTTAAGTTGACCTTGTGTTTATTGCCGATTTGAGTGTCTTTTTACAGTTTTTCTAACTCATTTTTCCGTTTTTTCCCCTCCCCCACAGGTTTCAAGCACAGGGGTATTTGAACTAAGGTTAACGTCGTTTGCCAACGAAGCTGGCCGTGATGCCAATGGAAAGTGCTGTTCTGGATACGGTTCGCAGTCGACGCAAGAGTGCGGCGGTGTGTGCAAAACTTATTTTCGTGTGTGCCTCAAGCATTATCAAGCCTCAATTGACTACAGTTCCCCTTGCACCTTTGGAAATATTGTGACACCTGTGCTCGGAAATAATTCGCTGAATTTATCGGATATGGATACTTCAGTTATCGCCATGCCAATTCGGTTCCCGTTCGCGTTCAATTGGCCAGTAAGTGTTCTTATGATTGATACATTTATAATTTGTTTCTCCTCCATTTGTGGTCCTACCTACGACTGTTGTGTGTTTTGTTGTTGGTGATTGCCCTCTTAAAAAAGTTCAAAAATACTAGGCGCGCTAGCGTGCGTTCCATCCCTCATGTCGGAGAGTTCCCAATTTCGAACGTAAGCGTTGGTCCATTCATAGTAGCTTGAAATGAAGCAGCTAGCTCTGCCGCCGCGTTGTTGCTGCCTCGGTTCGTTTCGTTGTAATTTACGACGAACCGTTAAGAATATTCACACCCTTTACCAGTTACTGAATTACATCAGAGCAAATTTTCATCCCCCCCCCCCTTTATTTAAGGAAAAACGAACGGAAAAAAAATCTTCATCCTCAGCTGCTGTAGGAACACGTCATGGGACAATCTTCACGGGGTGGACCGTTTTAGCGCGAAGTCTATTAACTTATTAGAAGCATCTATTAATTAAAGTTGTGGGCAACACACCCAAAAAAAAAAAATTAAACAGTGAATCAGCAGCGTTTCAAGCTCGCCTAAATTTTCCCCCAAATGCAGTTATGATTTATGAAAACGGCACTTAACTTACGTCACCCAACTCCCTTTCAGAATCGAACCCATTTTCACATGCGTCTTTAATTTAATCATTCCAACACTCAATTAAATTAACGAATTTCTAAAAAAAATACACCATCTGGACCAAATTCACAAGCACAATTTTTGTCCCTGGCTAAGAAACGTACGAACGACGGCGATCTGATTTGCATGTCACTGTTAGCTTTAACCCTGAAAACGCTACCCAACAACAACGAGTGGTCAGTTTTAGGTTGCGGCCACTAGCCCAAGCTGAGCTGCTTGATGTGAACGAGTGTTTCTTGAGTGTCCCACGCTAAGTGCCCGCTTTCTTCTTTTGCCACAGGGGACGTTCTCGCTGATCGTGGAGGCTTGGCACCAATCAGACGACGCTTCGGCCGTTGGAGGTAAGTTCATTGCGCTGATCATATCAATTAGCAACTTTTTATTTTTATTTATTTCCCCTTTTTATGTCCGCGCACTTGTTGAGCTTTGTTTTTAAAGAAGGTTAAAGCGTACACCCAGTATTACGGAGGAGGAAGGAATGAAATCGAAAAACCAAACAAAAAAATACGACCAGGCCCACTTTCACTTAGGCAAATGTGACCGAAGATTCGAGAACGTGTTAATATGTCGTTAGGCTACTGCCTGAATTATAACTTAGCCCAATTTGAAACACGAAATGGGCTACTTTTCGTTTCCCACTGTGAAGCGTTAGAGGTGGCATGGAGAAAGTCTTTAAAATGTAGAAATTAAATCTTGCTTTGTGAGTTTGTGTATCGATTCGAAAGGTAAACATGTAGCAATACGTGGATTTTACGGACGTTCTAAATTGCCATGTTTGTGGACATAAATAGTTTATTGCACTCGCAAGCTACAAGAACAGGTTTTTCCTTAATTGCTCATTCCGATTGCAATCAGTGTGCCAGCAACATTCCCTACTTTTATGGAATATTGATTGAAAATTTTAATTTTTCAAGTGGAAACAAAGAAACGGCTGTAAACAGGTTTTTTTTTTTGCTTTTTGTTTTCAATCTGTGCGGAAATAGCCAACGGCGAATTTGAAAACGTAGGTTTCGTTACATATTCTCCACTTAAAACGTAATGATTACTATAAAAATAATTGTAGCAAAGTTGAAAGCCAAAGAAATAAAGTCTTGGTTAGCCTGATCGTGCATGCACTACTATTAGCAAATTGACATTACCGGTTCTTCCCTCAATTAACGTGCAGACGTTTTTTTCTTTAGCCTGCCTAAATCTTTCCCGAATGTGTTGAGACGGTATATCTTTTCACCAACTGTTACCAGCTACAAGTGTCCACACAAAATCGTGTGAATACCTACGTAGGTTTCAACTTTTACGGTAAATTTCAAACTTTTTGACAAAGTGCGAACGGACACGTAAAGAGCGTGTTTGTGGGAAAAGGAGTCGATTTTCGTTAAGATCTAAAATCTGCGATCATTTTTTTACTTTTAAGCCAGGGAGAAGCGCCGTACGGTGGCTCGAATCGACCGCCGAACCCGCCGCGCACAGATGCCGCCGTAGTTGCTTAGCAACGGTCGGGCTTTGCGGGGACGCCATCCCCAACGCGACCGCCGACGCCGAGACGCTTGCTTTGTACGGCAGGCAGGCCATCTGTCGGCGGACCTTCGCAACTCTCGCTTGCCAACAACGCAGCCACCGTTTGGTTTTGTTCAACCCTCCTTAAACTGAATGCAAAATTAATGGCATTCACTACAAAAGGGGGTTCACTCACAGACGAGATTTTTAGGGCGCTGGCCTAGGCCTACTGTATTACGGGGCTTTTCTCGTCCACTGATCTCTATCTCGTAACTCGATTGTTCGCAAAGTATGGAAGGAAAGAAGGCAGGCGGCAAAGGGAAATTCATCCATGGTGCTTGCTTACATTATCTATCTCTCTCGCACTCGCACTCGCACGAGCCCTTGAAGGAGACCAGGGTCGAAACCTTGAGAAATCAGAATTGAGAACGTGTGAAAGTTTGGTCGCCAAACCTGTTGGGATCATGGGATGCTTGGCTGGATGAATGCAAGCAAGCAACCGCGCGCGGGGCTGAGTTTCACGCTCGATTTTTGAATCGTCTTCCATCACGGAGCATGTTGTCAGACTTTTTTTTTTATTTTAAACAAAAGAGTAATTTGGAACATTGTGCCTCACTTTATGGTCGAACTACTTAATTACAGCCATTTGGAGGCAAATGTAGGCTAGGTTTAGCGTTTTGTGTGAGAAAAAATCTTGATAAATTAAACATAAACGTGGTAATAAATGCGATAAACTGAAAACATGGTAGAGTGCTTCAAAACGCGTGCGCCACTGACCCAAATTAATTAAATGTGATGCTAGTGGAAAATAAACCTTCCGTCGTAGCGTCATGAATCCGTCTGATTGACTAGCTAGTTTGTGTGTCATATTTATTAACTACCTTTCGTTTATTGCGTGATCTAGTGATAAATTAGATTGAACAAACGAGCATGCTGTCAGTGAAATCCCATCTTTAAACTGTTCCATTTTTCAAACACGTTAAACACGTTCTGTTGAAACATTATCAAAGTCTGAATTTAAATTTAAACCGTCAGATGTATCTAGACACATGCTAGTGTGTCGTGCCAAGTTAGGCAACAAACATCACATCAATTCAATTGTCGAGTAAACCATTGTAGCGCGACACCTAGCGTCTGTATCTAATATCCTGAAGCATGATAGTTGGGCACATTTCAGGTACTTGGACAAAAATAATAATGCGTTACAAAAGCTGAAACTGTTAAAAATCGAGATGACCCACCTGACTCGTGTAGGAATGTCAGCTAAGGAACTTTCAATGCAAAATCTGACCCTCAATAACGTTACAAATGTGTTTAGTTAGTTACATCTAGTCCGCTCATCCCCATGCTAAGTTCACGTCCAATACCCAATTTTAAATAAACCAAGTACTGGTAAAGAGGCCACCAAGTTGAAAATGGTTCGGCCTCTCAAAGGAGTGATACGAAATAAATATTTGTGACAAGAATGTAGTGTCAGATAAGAAATTAGCGCCATTGTTGACGTGGCACATTATAATCTGCAGACTAATTGAGTTGAGTCTAATACACAATTAAGAAAAAAAAAGTGATATAGCCTATCCAAAACCAAAACTGGTAAATAAACGGGACCGTCAAGTTGCAAATGGTTCGGCCCTTAAAATGAGTGATACCAAAACATTCGCCAAATTAATCGTAAGTAATAGTTCGAAGGTTAACTGAAAATTGGTGTGCTGATATCGGTCCTTTGAAGGGTCGACCCATTCGGAACTTGTCGGTCTCGTTTACCAGTTTTGGTTTTTGATATGATTTATTCAACTTCAACGACGTCACAATACGAACGATCGGGTCGTAACGTTC
>JAHWFP010014448.1:0-23662 GCA_023313725.1 Lithobius niger
ACCAATACAAATATATATTTTTTAAATACTCAAAGAAGATGTCATCTCATCGCCCTGAAATTACGAGATAAATTGGTCTTGGTAAATGTTAGACTTGTCAAAAACAAAAATTTTTAAAGATTCCCGTCAGCTTTTCACCGTTTGAAAGCGTGATATCAAACGCCGCTTAATCCCATCGCATCGAGTAACAATAATTCGAAGGCCAAACGGAAAAAATGAAAAATTGCTTGCAGATTAATTTTCATTTATATCATTTGAACGTCTAGTGGGTGGGATTACTCAGAGGGAAAAATTACACTTTACTACACACGTATAACCAACAGGATTTGTTCTTTTTTTAAATTTTCGGCGATCATCTTTTTCAGAAAAGAATCATCGCACTCACAAGTTTACATCACAGTAACGAAAAACGAGTCCATTCCATTTCAAAATTTGCGCGTGCGCGACAATTATTATGAATTGCAAATGGACTCGTTTTTCGTTACCGTGATGTAAGCTTGTAAGTGTGATAATTCTTTTCTGAAGAAGGTGATCGCTTATCACCGAAAATTGTAAAAAGTTTGCTGTTGGTTCTACGTCTGTGGTGAAGTGTAATTTTTCCCTCTGATGTCTTTAATTACCTTACCACTGTAAACGCCGGTTACCGGTTTTTCGATGGGATTAAGAGTGGCTTTGATAGCAAGATTCCAAACAGTGAAAAGTTGGGGGGGGGGCGGAATCCTTAATTAACAAGTTTTGTTCTGGACAGATATCATATCCTCTTTATGCTTTGTAGTTAATTGTTAACAGCGATTTGCTTCAAACTCTTTATTTCGTATTTTTAATGACGAGCGGCGCGAAACAGCTTCTCGTCCTGTACTGGTGTGTGTCCGTCTGTCCGATTGTCTGCACGATAACTGTTGAAGTCATTGTCCGATTCATATACAATTTTGTACACGTATTTGTGGATTTATGTTCATAAATCAATACAAAGGGATTTTTTACATTTTGACTCTCACTAATCAAAATAAATTAGACGTTCAATTATCTGATGTGCAAATTCAACCAATACACCAACCGAGTAAGTTCTCACAGATTTTTTTTTTGTCCTTTTTGGGGTTAATTGCTGCTAGTCATTCGCCCCTAGCTATAATTTCGTAGGAACCTTACAACCCCGCTAACGTCCGCAGAATTGCTGATAAACGTGACAATTTGTTATTAGTAAAAAAAAAATGTGAAAAATGATGTGAAATAAAGGCAAAACGTACACACTGAAGTAAAAACTCAAGATGAAAGTAGCAAATGTTTGCAGAACCAGTGGCTGAAATAATGTGCCATGAATTTTCGAAGCTTGGGGTAGATCTGATTTTTGTAGTTGTGTAGCCGAATAATACGTGGGTGTAACATTATATCATATCAAAAACCAAACTGGTTAAAGGGGCCGTCAAATGCCGAATGGTTCGGCCCTTCAAAGGAGCTTAGCTGGCATTCCTACACGAGTTAATTTTTGTGAGGTTGGTCATTGCTCTTGATTTCAACACAATTTAAGCTTTTGTACCGCGTTATTATTTTTCCCCAAGTACCTGAAATGTGCCCATCTATGCTTCAAGATATTAGACACTGACGCAATGGCGTCGCGCTACAATGGTTTACAACCTCGACAATTGATGTGATGTGATGTTTGTTGTGATGTTTGTTGCCTAACTTGGCGCGACACACTAGCGTATGTCTAGATTTATTAAACAAATTTTAAAGGCATCCTGAATTAGCCGGAAAAAATACTGAAATTACTGAGAAATAAAGACCATGTTACAAGTAAAAAAAAACTTTTGATTGAAGAATTCTAAAACAGTGAAAAAGAAAGAAACAGTGATGCAAAAAAAAAATAGGTATGCGAAAAATGTAAAAAAAAAAAAGTGAAAAGTCCTTATGGAAAAAAATGTGAAAAATAGAATGTAGGCACATGTAAAATGTGAAGAAAATGAAAAGTAGGAATGGGAAAAAAATGTGAAAAAGGCAAGTACGCCCTGCAGCACCACTGTGTCCGCCGCCTGCTTTCGCCTGTTTTCGAATTTTGTTGTCCGTCGCATGATCGCTATTGGGTAAAACCGGCTAATCACCTTCAACGTATACTCCGGTAGCGATTACTGATCCTAAAGGGTAGGGTAGTCAGATTTACGTGGATCGTGCTAGATGGCTGGGCCAATTTAGAGCCCTCAGGCGTTTGATGATAAAAAAGTTGGTCACTGAAGCCGGTTTTCATTTGTGCCTGAAAGGCCCGCAAGGCCACGTGTTCCCCCCCCCCCTCCTCCCTACATACACACAAAGAAAAGTCTGGCTCCCCCATGTCGAAGAAACTTGTTTTAGTGGGTTTTTTGATGATAATTAATTTCCTAAGTATTTCAAATTGTCATGCAGGCCCAAAATGTATACTCGTAAAATTCGAAAAAATGCTGCAGAAGATGTTGAAAGGTTGTTCCATTCCTCCACTCCCTACCCCCCCCCCCACCCCTCCCCAAACAAAAAAACAAAACAAAACCAAGATGCTTCGTGGGCCCAGAAATGCTCCAAAATGTATTAATTTCATAAATCCCAAACCCAGCGCTCCCCCAGACCCCCTAACTAATTATAAAAAAAAAATGTTTTAGTAGCACAGGGCGCTCCTTAGTGCATTGTGCCGCCTCCCCCCCCCCCTTCTCCCCCCAACAAATATTCCTGCGCGCATGCCACTGATTACTGTTGAAAGTCCCCTCCATTAAAATGGCGTCTGGAAGCAACAAACTCATTCAAACATAGTTTTCAGAACAAAGATTTCTTGAACAAAGATTTGTTTCTTAATAACGGTCTGGACTCTTTCAATGATTAAAATCTCCGCTGCATTTCTAAAACTAGACACACAAAAAAAAAAAAGCAGCCCCAATTTTTACATCGACGGTTGATGAATTCACTTTTGCCCAACCCCAAAGTTGCTAATTGGTTACTCTGTCCACATCACTTCTTGAGTGCGTGTGTCGCGTGCAGGCAAACAATTGTGTCCTGGTTTGATGGATGACGCTGGATTTCAGCTGCCTCGTTTTCGATTAGCGCCCCTCATTTCCTTATGTCAACAATCGACTGATGAGCTCTAATTAACAGTGAAGTCACGTGCATCTCAACTTTCTACGACGTCATATGATTAAACTGCAGTCTTCTCTTCGTTTAGTCGCAACGCTGAATAATAATGGCGAGCAGGCTTGCCCGATGTAACTAAAATAATAAAATCGACCTAAATTAATAACGGGTTATACAATCCATAAACGATAACACTCAAATTGGCGTAAAAGTGTCATCCAGAAAGTCTTCTAAGCTACTGATATGGGTGAAGCTTAATTGTGGCCAGGAGAGACATAATCGAAGCAATGAATTTGTAAATTTGCGGCCTGTAACACGCTATTTACGAATAGCAGGGCGCACCTTGCCTGAACGCACACGGTGCACCTTGCAGTTACATAAGCTGCTTGGCATCCTGTCAACTTCCGTCTACACCGGAAGTTGGCCGAACGCCAACAGCCGGGAACGAGGCTACTCTATTGTTCAAACCAGTTAGAGCCGGCTCCAACCTGTTAGCGGTTACGCAACGTAATGCCTCAGGCGACTTCTATTGTTCTGGCCCGTGTATAAATACGAGGGCCTGGACCATGGGAAGGAACTTGGTGTGGGGCAGACAACTCGAAAGATTATCTCCCTGGACTCTGCTAGGATTAGACTAAGCTGCAACTTGTGTTTAATGCCTAATATGTGTTCTCAGTGCATAGTCCCCTAGCTATGCAGTAAGGAGTAAATTGGGTTTGAGATTACTCTTGGATTCAATCGTCTACTCCCTGAGTACGTCACAGGCCAACCACCCTGTAAGTAAATGGGTGAATCGCGACCAACAACCCTCGAAGTGAATGGGTGAATTGCGGCCAACAACCCTCGAAATTAATGAGTGAATCGCGGCCAACCACTCTTCAAGTGAATGGGTGAGTCTAAGCCTACAACCTTAAGTGAATGGGTGAATTGCAGCCAACAACGCTTTAAGTGAATGAGTGAATCACCGGCAACCACCCTTTAAGTGAATCGGAGAATCGCGGCCAACCACCTTGAATGGGTGAATCGCTGCCAACAACCCTTTTAAGTGAATGGGTGAATCGCAGCCAACCAGCTTTGAGTGAATGGGTAAATCGCGGCCGAAGTACCCTTCAAGAAAATGGGTGAATCGCAGCCAGTCACCCTTTGAGTAAATGGGTGAAATACGGCTAACCAACCCTTTAAGTGAATGGGTGAATAGCATCCAACTACCCTTTAAGAAAATGAGAGAATTGCGGCAACCACCCTTTAAGTAAATGAGTGAATCGCGCCAACTGCCCTCGAAGTGAATGGGTGAATCGTAGCTAATCCTTTTCAAGCATCTTTCGTTCAAGGCATCTTTCATTCAATTAGTTTAATTTCGGACTATACACACAAACTTTACCTGAGCAGCTTCATTATTCAACATGTTCACTCGAATTGAGTGACTCCGACGATGAAAACGAAATATAAGAAAAAAAAGAAAATCGCAGGCAAAAAGTAACAAAAACGTCACAAATTTGCTTTGGAGAAAAAATCACCAGGGAAAAAGTCGCAGAAGATGAATACTTTGAATGATTTACGTGCGTGGTGTTCGTATATTCTGGCAATGAGTTTCCTGCATCTCTGATTGGGGAGGCTTTAGGATGTTTATACCACGCGCAATGGCTGTTTGCCGTGACATCACCATGAGTTAGCCTATTATGAACGAGAACAACGGCTGTTTGGCCGCCTGAGTGGACTAGCCGAGTAACGTGACATGCACGTTACAGCAAACAGCCACGGCGCATGGTATAGTGTTCCGCTCAAGAATCAAGCCCCCCTCCACAATTCTGTCTACACACGCCAGGAACTTATTTCATTGTACGTATATTCTGGCAGTGAGTTTGCGTCACTTCTGATTGACTTTATCGTTTCTGGAAGAACAATTCCCCCCCCCCCTCGCACCCCACAGTTCTGATTGCGTATGTCAGATGTACGATCCACGAACAGTTTAGACGGTACTATAGAGCAATGCCATTTGCCGCCATATTGGCACCAGCTCGGCACCAGTATGGGTTTTAGAGGGCATAACTACAAGGTGCACTACATAAAAAAGGAGGGAAAAACAACGGAAGAGCGGATTTCTTAGGCTTAAAATAACGTTTTTTCTCCAACAACAAAAATCACGCGTTTTAGGTCTAAGAAATCACTCTTCACAGCATCGGCTTCTGTATGACGCCCTTCTGTTTCTCTCTGCAGTGCCCCTTGCAACTAAACCCATTAAAGCTCCAGCATAGATTTATATACAATAATACTACGTCGTGTCACTGCTCTATTGATTTACGATTCAACAAATTCGGCTTATGAACGTGTAATGATGGATGTTCAAATGTACTGACCTAAAATGGTGTCTCAGCATCGAAACGCATCATTTTAACACATTTAATTTGTGACTTTTTTTTCACAGACTTATTCATCCCTACATCTGCTGGGGACGACACTTCACACCGAAAGGTACACATCCTAAACCGCACCTATTCAGAACTACCGTAAACTCATTAGGTGAAACGGCCAGTGCGCCTTGAGACACATTTCACCCAAGTTCACTTTGTTCGACGGAGTTCACCGCTCTTCCCCCGCCCCCCCCCCCCCGCCAAAAAAAAATGAATTAGGATTCGACAGCTTTGCGTGAATTTCTGAAATAAAGAAAACAAGCGGCTGCGCGACTACCTATATGGTCGCAACCGGTCTTCTGTACACTTCTGCCACTTTCGAATATGTTGAGACGAACATCTCTAACACTGTTAACAGCGATCTGTATTATATTATATACTCTAAAGGCAGTAAACCATCACAATCGCCGATTAAATATGTTCGGGCTTTTAGACCTATTTTAGATTTTAGGCATAATTGTCAGTTTTTAGGCCTACTGTTTACCTGCCGTTTTAATTTCGTAACAGCTGACGGAGAATTGAGTTGAACAGTAGGCTATTCATTAAAGGGATATACCTCCCAGCGCCATTTTTCTCGATCCTCCACATCAAGTACGGCCCCAAAGGTCTATTAACTTACCGTTAGTCTTTCCCTTGCTAAAAATCCGTTTTAAAATGTAGTGTCTAGGATATTTTCATACGTAGTATCCCAAGAGCTAAGGAAATTACCGATAATTTTTTCCAACCAGAGTGTTTTGGCCCCATAAACTCACGAGTGCTGTATTAGGCAGACATTAATTTCACGAGTGCGAAGCACGAGGGAAATTATCTGCCAATAAATAGCACGAGTGAGTTTTAAGGGCCAAAACACGAGTGTTGGAACAAAATTTCATAATTTCCAATAGCTCGTGGGGTATTTAGAGAATTTCTCATCGTTTTTCATTATTCAGCACGCTAAATTCGGTATGCAGAATTAAAAAAATTATAAAATCGCTGCTGCCCTCTAAATATTGGCACGCCGATTTGCACCACGGCCGCCAGGAATAAAATTGATATTCGCCGCCTCTGAAGCATGTCTCATTGGCACACACCTCCAAAAATTTGTACTTTGAACAATTTCATAGTAATAAATTAGTAAATGTAGCACATATTTTGACTTCCTCAAAATTGCGAGAGTATATGTAAAAAAAAAATCAAATATGTACTGTAGTGGAGATTAATAAATTTCAAAACAGTGCTCAGAATTTGTTGCTATACGTTTCCGTTAGGCCTACGACGCAACCGGGATAACTGGCTTCGCCACCGGCTTCTATAGTTTGTTCCACATTATGTTTTCAGAAAACTGACTGGATGACGACTCGTTACCTTGCACTAAGAGTGCAAAAACATGTGGTTATCACACTTGTAGACTCAACAAAGTTATTGTTAGAGTTTATGAATGGGATGTTTACTGATTTTTTTGCACTCGCAGTAGAAGAAAACGTGGCTTCGTACAGTCAGTTTTCTGAAAGCATAATGTGGAACAAAGTATATGTATGACTGCAGGCGTTGCTAGGTAACGCAAACGAACGACACAGTGCGTATTTCGAGAGAAAGGCCTTCCGGATTATTTTTGGTAGGATAATACATACTTTTATTTGAAATGAATTCAACAAACGTATCGTAACGTAACATGTCAATTGTGTAACGTTTGATGCGAGTGACTGCCGAAAGCGTATCGACTTCAGAAACTGCTCGCCAAGTTTTGCATCACCAATGAAAGCTACAGGATATTCCCTTTCTAATTTAGTGTTAAATTTAGCCACTTAACATCGACTTACAGTGAGCATATCGCGCTTGCTATCATGGTGGAAAGTAGAAGAGCGAGGTATAATCGACCTAGTGGTGGTATAATCGGGATTATATACCGGGGTATAATCACGTATAATCGGGGTGATTATACCCCGGGACCTCGTAACTTGCCGAGGGGTTAGCTTAAAACGTACGCCAACTGCTAGTTAATTATAGTGATTTTTGACTGGTATATATACCAGCTGTGAAACACGATGTATTCATTATGACTTTCGTATTTTACTGTTACACTTTATAATTTTTTAGGCAAGTATTTTATAGTTTTTCTTCAGCCATCTATCGGCATAAATAATTTTAATTTTTACCTCATAAGTCTTTTAGATTTTAGATTTCATGGTAATTATTAGCAAACGATTAAAAATTAGTATACGCGCACACACACAGAGCCATCTCTCGACGGATTTCAGCAATGCGTGGTTGATGCGAAAATACTGTTTTCATTTTTCTTTACTTTTTTTTTAAACTTGTTATGTGTCATGCATGCCGCTTTGCAGCCAAGTGTTGTACGTTTTGGTGTGAGCAGAGAATATTTTTTTTTTACATTTCTCGTATCAGTGTGGTAGTCAGCCATCCACCCGAATCCAAAGTAGTATTTGGTGTGATTAACTTGGCTAATAGGATTAACCTTGGCGGCCTTTCACTTGGTAGAATGATGTCACTGCTTTCAAGGACCGACCCTTTTTGGTAACTTGGCAGCTTCTCTTATAAACAGGACAGATAGCCAAATGGGCTCGATAAGTGTTAAATAAATACAGATGCAAACCTATTCACGTTGCCTTTTGGACTTAAATGTCAGACTGCCTGAGTGGGGAATCGTACCCACGACCTTTGAAACCAAAGGCCGGAGTCCTACCACTCAGCCATGCTGACACAGGCTTTTTTTTTTTCAAAGGAAACGTCCATAGTAAGCATTTAACACGCATACGTAAGTCCAAAAGGCAACGCGAATAGGTTTGTATCGTATTTTTTTAGCTTCTCGTATACCAGTTTTGGTTTTGAATGAACATCACAACTTTCATAGAACTGTGAATGTACTAAATGTGACACTGTCTTATCTTCATTTCTACCTTTTTTTCTGTTGGAATTTTATGTCTATAAATAGTCACATTGATAATTTTCACATTTGGAATTGCGCAATTAGCCGTTACATCAGCCAGATTGACACAGTTTGGTTTGTTGTGTGTGCATGTTTCACTTAGTAAAGTTTCTTCAATTCGAATTTTGAGCACACTAGCTAACAAATGCTCATTTTTTTTGTTCGCTTGGCTCACTCAATCACTGTGCTCCTTCCGATGTTAATGTTAATCTATGCAACGAAGCTGGAATTGCTCTCTTAATCACAATAATCTCATCTACTTCGCCGAACATGTACATGGTGGCGACACACTAGCATGTGTCAAGCTTAACGGGCAAACTTGGCACATTTACCAAGACATACATCTTTTTTTTTTAATTACTTTTTGTTCCGATTTGACCCTCCTCACGATCTGCGTTTTGTTTCCAACTATTCTTTCAATGAAAGACTCCCAATCTCTTTGTAGTTTTTGTGAGTCGCCTCTTTATAGCAACAATGTATTCTGACAGAAACGATGCGCGTATAGACTGTTGGATAACAATACAAACAACGGTTATAACAATAATTTTGTATTTACGCGCCACTTCAGAGCCACGTGCTTCCAGCTGCAACGCGGCCCTGTTCTCCAGAAAGGGTGTGACTCGAGTTACACCCTTCTGAATAAAAGTGCTCAAATTACTCCACTCTGTCGCCAATTATTAACAAAAAAATTTTCAAGATCGTATCTTCAGCCAATCAGAAGTTAGCAGTCGGCAAAAAGGATGTAACTTGCTTAGGTCTGCGAATTTGTCACGCAAAAAGGCTGCTATACTTCCTGTAGACCACGGCACTTGCACCTTTTTTTTGCGTAACAATCTGTTGTCACAAATGGTCATTTCTCCTTACGACGCTTTACCTGTCAGCCGAAGTTTAGATTTAACAACTTTCCCTATTGTGCGCGCGGCGCATCTTGGGTCCTGCAAGTATTTTGTAAGCGGCTACGTCTTCCTGGAGGGGGTGGCTTTAATCGATGGCCGCCATTGTTTTTGTAACCATCTTGGATATCAACAAGGCACTCTGCTACTGAAAACGTACAATCGATTATTTGTGTTCGTTCTGCGGAGAACTCAAGATAGGCCGCGGACACTATAGTGAGCTGTGCAGGTGCCTTTACACCGTATGAGGTGAGCTGTGAACTGTGCAGGTGCCTAGTGAGCCTAGGTGCCTAGGTACTCTAGTGAGATGTGCAGGTGCCTTTACACCGTATAACATGGGAGCCGTCGGATTAGCTAGCTAGATACCAGTAACACAAATCAATGTTATTGAGGGCACGTTTTCTTCATAAAGGACACGTTCCCGCACTTGAATGTTGAGGTTTTCTTCATTACTGGGCCCAAGACACCCGATTCCAACGATTTGCAAAGATTTCTCCCACATGGGGAATTTACATGCACCAGTATGCTGAAATCAGGTATAAGCTTGTTATAGTTAAAAGGCATGGTCTGCTAGTGAAGCCACCTTCAAAGAGTTCAAAGGGTTTAGTAGCGAGCGTTAACGGCTTCCCACCATTTGCCCAATGAAGCCCTAAGGCCCTACATCTGCAGCACCCGAAATCCCAGTACAGTTGGTTACCAACTAAAATCAATCGGGCATCAATCGGGCCCAATGAGCTGCCTTTTTACATCTGACAACAATCTCTAACAACAATTAAGTCTTATCTACTTGGCGGCGATACACTAGCGTCTACCTAGATGTAAGTATTTTATGTGTTTGCCTGTAGTTAGCACAAACAAGTACGCCGGTGTATTCGTGGTATACCCACTGTTAGTAAATAACTAGCTAGTGTTTGATGCACCCTTTGCAACATTTGGACGCGGAAGGCGTGCATCCCCTCTGTGAATTTTTTGTGCACACTGGCTAACAAGCGCTGATTTTTGTTTGCTTCGCTCACTCAGTCAGCGCTTCTCTTGACACAGACTCTTTGTGCTTACATATGAATATTACGAATACTTTTTTATGCCGCCGGCTCTGTCATTTTTTTTTTCTGGGAGAGGCAGAAAGTAAATAGCGTTTTCAATATTTAACCGAGTTCACCAATCCTTTAATTTTAATTGTCCCCAACGACAGAACCTTTAGCCAGCGGCTTAATATTACCAGTCACATTTGCCTGAAGCATTGTTTTATCCACGGACAGTAACGTTTTCAGTTTCTGGCAACAAATCATTCCGTTTTCATTCCTCTAATACCCTCATTATTAGAAGATATTGTTATAAGTTTTTTTATTTTTTTTATTTTATAAATTAATTTCTTTGAGCCTGACGTCAGCTGAAGCAAATTGATGCTCGTGTGGCTGAACCGGCTCAATTTTAAACATTACCAGACTTTTTTGAGAGAGGAATATCTGGTAAAGGGAGTAGTCAACCCGGGAATTTGAACCGGGAAACCTCCGATCATCGTAGGGGCCGAAAAATTGTCCACAATAGGCCAGAATAGTTCCCACAGCCGCTCAAGGAGCCTCTCATGCTACCGTGGCCGGCAGTCCTGGCGGGGACTTTGCCAAGGTCTCGTTTCCAGGGGTTAAAGCTCCAGCAACCAGGCTGTCTCTTACTGCTCATCCACGATGACCACTAAGTAGTGTCCTAATATTGTTCAGTTCATATTCAGTTCATAAGTTAGATGGGCAAGTTAGATGTAAACTGACAACTGATTATAGTAATAAAGACAATTAGTAAATGCCACCGTGTGGTACTTTCTACTATACCACGGTACGATTAGAACTTGCAAGTTTTATCCCAAAATGGCTCTTTGTGCAAATTTCCAGACACCCTCTTGGCCCAGACACGACATTTTGGTGCATGGCTGTTGGAGAAATGAAAACAAACATCCAAATCATTCGACAAGGAAGCCATTCGTGTCTGTTTTTACGCCAAAAGTCTAAACTAATGAGAGAATGTGGTCTGGCACGTCATCTTGGTCTTAAATAAATAATTACTGCTCTAGGCATAAAGAGAGGACTGCACTTGTGTTTAGTCTCGATCTCAAAGACAGACAATACGATAATTTGTCTATTGAAGAACATCAAAACACGTATCAGTGAATAAAAAAATTGTTTTAAACTCAACACATTTTAAACGGACCTAAAAAATATAATCAGACGTTTTAGCTTGAAATATGAAAGTGTTTTACGGTTGGCTGAGAAGACCTCGTAAAAGATTACCGTTTTGTCTTGCAGGGCGAAATTAACACGGCCGTGTATATTGAGTTCGTTTGCCACGAGAATTTTCAAAAAATGACAGGAGGAGGCGGCAAAGCCCCAGAATGCAATGCTGCAGCATGTAAAAAAAAAGTATTAGAGCTCGTATCCCCATACTCACAGCCGTGCACAAATAAAAGCGGGTTAGAGTTAACTTGAGCGCAACGAACTATAATTTGAACTCCAATTCCAGGTAACAAGGATTGTGACATACTAGCCTGCATGCACACGCATACATGTACATCGCTAATGTACATCCGTGTATACAACATATACACGAACATGAAACAGAACGAAAACCTAAACCCACAAACACATAAAAAACAGACACCATAAACATCAAAACGCCTGTAAAATTGAATTAAAAAATATATATACAAAATGAACACGTAATTACTCTCAAGAACTAGAACTAACCTAGAAACCTTCAAACACAAACATCGGTAAAAAAAACTGCTTTAGGGGTCTGCTTGTTTCATAAATAATAAATGCATACAAATACGCATGGTGCCATGCACACGAAACAGACTTAACAACAAACACTGACAAATATTTTAAAAAAGCATGTATGATACACAAATGAAGCGTACACACACACACCTACACACACACAACATACACATGCATATACGTAAACGTACATACAAACATTAAATATTTCAAACACAAACAGCGTTCACTTTCTCACATAACCACTGAGTAAAAACAGTCCTTGTTCCCTGGAATTGGAGTTCAAATTATAGTTCGTTGCGTTTGAATGAACTCTAATCCGTTTTTATTTGTGCACGTTGACAATAGTGAGTATGGGGATACGAGCTCTAATTCTTTTTTTTTATATAAATGGCGTAGCCGCTTTTTGTTCAGTTAATGTGTTTCAATTTAAAAGCTAGACTCTTTATAAAAATGACATTATGCAAGCAGTAGGTTGTAACAAGAAAAACAGTAAATAAAAAAAAAACAGAAAACACGACGTTTCAGCCGGCAATACCTAGCCGTTTTCAAGTGAGTAATTTACAAACAAAAATATCACCATTTTAAACTTTCACTTAGAAGAGGGTATCGCCGGCTGACATGTCGCGTTTTCAGCTGGTTTAATGTGGTGTACGGCATGCAGCAAAATACACTCAGAAAATTGTGATGTTATTATTTTTTTTTTAGTCTTCTGTACAGCCGAAACGGCTGACACGACTAAAGCAACGACTTTGTCCGTCCGTCTCCGGAACAGTACCAGACAGAGGCAAACTGTTTTCATCTTAGATTCAGCGTCCAAAAATTAGTTAAAAGGAATAAAAAAAAAATGGAAATGTGAAGCAGAAGTGGCCCACAAATGACCGGAAGTGGCCCACAAATGACCGGAAGTGGCCGAGTAAGCCCATCCTCTATGGAGTGGTACCAGATAGAGACAAACGGTTTTCACCATTATGGTTAGCGTCCAAAAAATTAGTTAAAAGGAAGTTTTAAAAACCGGAAGTATGAAACGGAAGTGCCCCACAAGTGACCGGAAGTGACCGACAAGTGACCGGAAGTGAACGATCTAAGGAACGGTACCAGATAGAGACAAAAGGTTTTCACCATTAGATTCTTCATTCAAAAATTACGATAAAATGAATAAAAAAAAAACCTGAAGCATTGAGCGAAAGTGGCCCGAAAGTGGCGGAAATGGCGGAAGTGTACACAAGGCCGGTTGCGACTAGGTAGTCGCAGCTGCCGCTTGTTTCATCCGATCGGCGTTTAAGATTTGTAATATTCCTGGGCCAGTGGAAAACATTTCCCGGATGGGTTGCGTTGAGCCAGTCTGTCCCTGGATAGGCTATACAAAACTATCTAGTCTACTATACAAAACTATCTAGTCGGCTATACAAAATTATCTAGTCGGCTATACAAAACTATGTACAAAACTGTCTAGTCGGCTACGCAAAACCGTCTTCAAAACTGTCTAGTCGGCTACACAAAATCATCTACAAAACTCTCCAGTTTCAGTGTGGAAGGTACTACATTTTGGAGCACATAGATGGGTTCCATTTATCAGACTAGCTAACAGCAGATTTTAAGATAAAGCACAATTGCGAATGGTCACCGTGTGATATGATGTGCTTTTACAAATCTATGTCATTAACAAATTTGAGCAATTCCGTGTTTTGAGAGTGAACTGCAAGGTCAGACAGATACCGTAATAACAACTGGGGGGGGGGGCAGTGATAGCTCACTGTTGCCAGGAAACCTGGAGCCAGGAAGCAAGACCCACAGCTTTTATTCCACATGGCCTTGTCACAACGATTAGACAAAACGAGAGTTGCAACATGGATAGTTCCAAGTCCTACGGATGAGTACGTAGCGCCTGCCGGGTAAGTTGGCCCGGCCGGTTAATTTAGTACTTGCATACCCCAGATTTTCCCCTGTTTCTACTTTTTGTTACTTCTAAAAGTTATCTTCTAAATTGAGCCGGTACAAATACACAACCATTAGGTAGCTTTGAATGATGTATAAGGCCCTACAATGTATAATAAGAACACAAGAGGTCGGGTAGGCACCGACCAGCAATTGCCTAAGCACCTGGTAGAGGGAAAGCATTGGGGGAAACTTTTCAGGACAGCATGTTTCTCGAAGGGGCAGCTTCGAGAACGCCTTGAGCCTTATGAATATGAACACGGCTGGTAGAATGTAAAAGAAGTCATCATTAGAAAGAGAGGATCATTGGCAGTGGTGGTGGTGGTGGGGGGGGGGATTTGAGTCACGGGATGCGCTGATTGAATGAGCGAAGCGAACAAAAATCAGCGTTTGTTAGCCAGTGTATACGCAGCAATTTGAAGCAACTTAATTCGGTCGAACATGGCCATACACTTGCGCTACCATACCTAACCAGTGTTGGTAACTGTGCATTCAACACCAATCATTCGTCAGCTAGTAATGTATTAATATTTATTTAAAAAAAACACGTATGACTACTTTTTTTCCAAAACTGCAACGCCAACACCCAAAAGAGCTTCAAGTTTAATCGTCGAATGGCGTTCCTTTCTCTCACACTCGAAGAGAGAGAGAGAGCGCGCGTGCTGCGTCCCCCCGCGCGCCCAACTAATATTTGCATAACCTCCGTGCACTGATCTCTATAAAAACACATGTTCGGTGTTGCTGTTCTTTTAAGCTTTATGTCCCTCCAGCGCGCTCCTGGAACGGGGACGCGAGACGGAGGAAAGCGGGGTCTGGCAAGGAATCTGACATTACCAAGATGGAGCAGACGAAGACGGTGCAACAGACACCCTCGTTAACAGTTTACAAGAGTTGCAGACGCACGCAAGGAAAGCTTTGACCCTTCTTTGCCGCAATAGCGAAATGGCAGCTTCCGGAATTGAATCTGGTTGAGGGCGTCAAGCGGATGTAAAATGAAACTGGAGGGGGTAATCAAAATTCTAATATAAACTGCGAAAAGGGATGAAATCGCCGAAGGCGCATATATACACGAGTTTTGGAATGGCTTTAGGGCTGTCAACTTGTACCCGGGTAGCGGGTAGTGGGTGCACGAGTATCTGCGAGCACTGGGGCGTCATATTCTATAGGCATTGGCCCCAGCTGTACATCACTGGCTGCTTTACAGACCCGGGTTCGTTCCTGGTAAAGGGAAGTGTGTATGTACGGATTTTTCTCAGGTTGTTTCCCGCCCGTTGTACGAGGGTTTCCTCCCTCCTGCGGCCAAAAACACCTGACACGATGGTGGTTTCTTCCACATTACATCTGCTGCTTGGGCCTTCAAAAAAGCTGTAAGTTTATTGGCCGACAGCGTCAATTCTATTCTACTGCTATGGGGGGGGAGTCCATCCCCCTCCAAAGAACATGAAAATTCCCCCTCCCCCATTTTTTTTTAAAATCCCCCTTCCGTCCATCGTAGTGTGATAGAAGCTATAAGTTGTATATTTCAAAGCATGATGATTTGAACGCCGACTCAGCCATGTTATGAAACACACCTCTTCGAAATTTGAAAGGGGGGGGGGGGGGGGAAACCGGGTGGTTTTAAAAATAATGAACGATTATGAAGATATGAATACGTGACCACACTGTTGATCAGCAAGCTATTAAAGTGTGCGCGGCCTATCTTGAGTTCGCTGCAGAACGAACACAGGTAATCGATTGTACGTTTTTGGTAGCAGAGTGCCTTGTTGATATCCAAAATGGTTATAAAAACAATGGCGGCCGTCGATTAAAGCCGCTTCCACCAGGAAGACGTAGCCGCTCATAAAATACTTGCAGGACTCAAGATACGCCGCGCACAGAATATAATTGTATTTATTTAGTGTGCCATGTCGGAAGTTCATTTGAATTCTTGAAGTTTATTTTAAAACTTGTAGCCTAAAAGGAATTAAAATTCAGTCAAAATTGGAATTTGAAAATTGTTAAAGCCGACTGGGATTTTAACTTTGTCGGCTTGCTGCTGATGAGCTACTGTGTACAGTATATATGTTTCGTTTCGTGGTGATGGTATTGATAATGATACCAACATCTCGTTTTTACGACGGCTGGCCTTTTATTTGAGAGAGCTTCGTACTCCCCCCTCCCCCTGCCAATAGGCCGGCCAGTCATAAAAAAAATTGGGGGGGGGGGAGGACTTGGTCCCTCCTTAAAAAAAAACAGCCACAAAAACAGTAGGCCAGTCAGTCGTCATTTTATTTTGTGGGCGGGGGGGGGGGGGGCGGGCAAAAATGGCCACGAGGAGATGCCCCCCCCGTCCCCCCCCCCGGGGGCCCCCCCTGGGGGGGGGGGGGGAATACAGTGGTGAAAGTTGAAGTTTGAAATTATTTCCAGCTTCTGTGAAAAAAAAAGAGGTGCTAGAAAGTTATTGCATAAACTGAACCCTTACTGGGGATTTAGAATCGTAGCTAGAAGTTATAGATAGCCACGAGCCGTAGAGAAATAGCCACATCGGTCTAGGGTTGAGTGCATTGGCTCCCCTCCCACATTGTAAAAAAGGGAGGTGTGCCTTCGGAAAAGGGTCTAAGAACAGCGTTTTCGGTGGAAGATGATTAAGGAAGGCAGGCAATATTTTTGTGAACCCTGCACTCAGTCATATGAAAAAAAAATAGTAGGGATAGACAGATATTAAAATCGGTATCGGATTTACAGATATTATTGGCTATTTTTTGTGTATCGGTATTGGATCTGTATGGGTATTTATTTACCGATATTTTAGCCGATACGACCAACTTCCGTGCGCGAGGGCTACTCAGGCTACCAAGCTTGAGAGAAACCTTTCCTGCATAGCATCGCTTGTATCCCATGAAGTCATCTGCACAGCCGATTAGTGAATTCAACGCACGCGCATTGTCAGAATTAGGGTGACTTTTTGCGATTAGGCCTATATCTGCAGCGTCTTATCGTCGAAGGTACACCTCCGGATCTGACACCACTGATAAAAAAAAAATTGAAATTTACGTTTTCTTGCATACAATTTAAGAATGATGAAATATGAGTTTGACTTTCTGACCCACCGACTTTTTTATTAAATCGGTATCGGTGTATCGGTATCTGTATCGGTCAGCTGGGGCGAAAAAATCAGTATCGGTCGGATGGGTATTTTTCTGTATCGGTCGATCCCTAAAAATAGTATGACAAGTACATATTGAGCTGCCAGGGAACTCCGATGACTCCTCAAATAACATTGTTTTAATGGCTTTGCCTTTATTTTATTGGTTGCCGTTTGCAATAATTTATACAAAATACTTGAATAACTTCGAGTTTTTGTATACAAATTATTGCCAACGGCAAAAAATGGTGGTTTTTTTTTTATTTTAAGATGTGTTTATTTGAAAAAAGACCTTTTTTGCACAATTTATTACCAACCGTAATTCTTCTTTTATTTTTCGTTGTTTTAACGTTGAGGAAAACCTGTTTTCTTTTTTTTTTTTGGTATAAAGTATTGCCAACTGCAAGTTGTGTCTTCTTTTATTATTTTGATTTTTTTACTTAGGAAAAGAGCCAGTTTTTGTACAAATTATATATTAACCAACTGCAAATGCAAATTGCATTTTGAATTTATTTTTTGAAGTTTTTACTTTGAAAAAGTCCCGTTTTAGTCTTCTGTACGCCGTAACCGGCGAGAAGACTATTGCAACGACTTTGTCCGTCCGTCGCTTTTTTCAACTTCGCAACAGTACCAGATACAAGTACCATTGTTTACAAGGTCCATTGTTTACAACGTCCATTGTTCAATAGACTGCTTCGACGCGTCCTTAGGGCCTTAGGGCTTCGGGCAGATGACCAGGAGTGGTTAACGCTCGTTAAACCCTTTAATCCCTTTTTTTTTCGACGCGTCCATTGTTTACAACGTCCAGTTTAATAGACTGCTTCGACGTAACTAAATTAAATAATAACAGCAGTTGTAGTGCATGATAGAGGTGTGTGCCTCAACATTGGAAGTGGACGAACCGTACAGAAGATCGGTGCAACTAGGCAGTCGCTGTAGCCGCTTGTTATATACAGGTTGTTACGCCAACTGCAAGTTGTGTTTTTTTTTTTTCATTCTTAGATGTTCTTACGTTGTAAAAGCCCCGTTAGTTCGCTAACTGCATATTGTATTGTTTTATTTTTAGATGTTTATACTCTGACAAGGTTTTTTTTTATATATGATTGCAACTTGTGTTCTTTTATTTTTAGGTTATTTTTTTTACTTTGAAAAATACCCATTTTTTTGTACAAATGAATGTCAACTTAACAAATTACTGCCAAGTGTTCTTTTATTTTTAAATGTTTTTAAGTTGAAAAGGCCCCGTGTTTGTACAAGTTATTGCCAACTGCATATTGTGTTCATTTAGAAAGGTCTTTTTAGAAAGTCTTACTTTGAAAAAGTTCATTTAGAAAGCTCTTTTTAGAAAGTTTTACTTTGAAAAAGACCCAACGAAAGTTCGAAAATTCAGTTATTCCCGAATTAAAACTGTTTAGAAAAATCGAGTTGGTATATATTGTGTGCGCGGCGTATCTTGAGTCCTGGAAGTATTTTATGAGCGGCTACGTATTCCTGGAGGGAGCGGCTTTAATCGACGGCCGCCATTGTTTTTGTAACCATTTTGGATATCAACAAGGCACTCTGCTACCAAAAACGTACAATCGATTATCTGTGTTCGTTCTGCAGCGAATTCAAGATAGTCCGCGCACACTTTAGGGTTCATTTTTATACATATATGGCACACGTTATTATGAAGCAGTGCCGCGTTAAACAGAATTTTAAAAATTATTTGAAAGGTGTATACAGACGATTACGTCTTTAGCAGCGTAATGTAATCTGCGGTCCCGCCAGGCTTCAGAATGTGAATTGCTCGATGATGTTTCGTGTGTATTTCTTTTGCCTAACATAAGTGAACACGAGCTCCTTGTTGCTCGCAGCACGTGCGCCAAATCGAGCGACAGAGTAAGCAAATATCCTCAGTAATGATGCCAGGATTCAAAGAAAATGTTGCACCTGCTACAAAACTCCAAAAATACTCATTCTAGGACAGCAGGCCTGGACCGACTAGGAGTTCGGGGGGGGGGGGGGGGGAGGAGTTCTCATGTCCGAGCTACCACAAGCAAAAATAGGATTTCCTTTTCACAATTTATATTTTTACTATAGCCACATCGTTCTCTGCGCTCACTCAATCGGCGTCGGTCTACGCTTCATACAGTTTATTTGATGTCCAAAGCATCACACAAATTGGGACGCAAGTAAAGAGCAGTTGCAGGGTTCCCACCTAAAATACAGAAATATATTTCCATGAGTTTTCCGGGTTTTCCAGAGTAGTTGAGGTTAATTTCCAGGATATTTCCCGTAATTGTAGGAGGAATTTATTAGCCACTTAGCTTTTTTCCTTCCCAGAGTTTTTCAGGGTTTTTTTTGTCAAAACTCGGAGAATTCCTTGAGAATTCCCCGAGTGCCATGACCTGCTCCGTAGTTGCAACCAGACTGAAATGAAATGCGTCTTGCAGGGAAGCTTTAACAGGCGGAGCTTTGATGCCAAACTGAGCATCAATGTCAGAATATCTCATGATTTTGCTTAGTGTGGCGTCAAAGCTCCGCATGTTAAAGCTTCCCAGCACAACGCATTTCATTTTAGTCTGGTTGCAACTGTGGAGCAGGTCATCGCATTCAGGGAATTCTCAAGGAATTGTCCGATTTTTGACAAAAAAAACCTGAAAAACTCAGGGGGGAACAAAACCACCAAGAGGAGTCACCAGAGTTTTCGCAGGATCGGTCGGATCGGATCGGCGAAAAGTGGTATCGGTGCAAGCCTGGCTATACGATTTTATATTGTCAGGTTACAATAATCTCCCCTTCTGACGAGTGTTATGCTTTGCTGTTGCAGTTAATTTTAGTGAGATGCCTGAAAACAGCCGTAGCCTTATTCGCTTAGCTGCTAGGGAAAACCCAAAACTTATAGTGGTCACCATTCTCCTATATAAGTTGTCTGGAGTGACCGGACGGCAATGTTGTCGATAACTCTGCTAGACGGCGCGGGTGTCACATTCTGACCATCGCTTCCGCTCACTCGGATTCACTAGCACATGAGAAGGTTGTTTTTTATCCGCTCGTTGTTCGAGGAATTCTCTAACGTTTAAAGGCACATCCGGCCTGCCTTATAACAGCCACGCGCAGATTTCCATACGCGCATATTACTATTGCACCGTTTCACGAGACTCGGTGTAGGAAAACACGGTCAACTGAGATAGTAGCCGTGTTCCTCGAACACAGCTACTATCTCAGTTGACTTTGATCGCCGAAGAAAAATTATAAGATACTAGCCTAAAAAATTATGAAGGGTGATGTTAAAAAACGAAAATCATTCCGGTTTGTGACGGCAGAACCTTTAACTTAATGCTGTTTCGTATACTATTCCCAAAGCCAACTGAGAAACGCAGCTACTATTTCAGTTGACCTTGGCGATGGTAACATGCGCGGAGGCGATCTGCGCGTGGCTGTTATAAGGCAGGCGGGATGTGCCTTTAATCTTCACACCAGTGAACAAGTGGCCACATCGTTAAAGGCAGTAGGGTAGTGATCTGGTGGTGTGCTGTTTCATTGGTTCGAATCCGGATCACACCACTTGAATGGAACGTAAGTTCGCAAATGTGGCTTGCTGTATGTACGTTATTTCTAGTGTATGATTTTCGTAAATCGCTTATTTTCACTTTACCTTTATATTATTTACAGTTAATTACGTCTATTTATTGTTTAACATTAATCTGTAGATTTGACTGTTTTTAGCAGTGATGGAATGATGGCTATACTGTATGTTTAGACTGCACGAAACTGTCTCGTCTTCATTCTCTACAATCCGTAAATTTCCCTTTTAGTCTTCTGTACAGCCGTACATGCTGAGAAGACTATTGCAACGACTTTGTCCGTCCGTCCGTCGTTTTTTTCAACTTCGCAACGGTACCAGATATTGACGACCATTGTTTACAACGTTAGATTCAGTGTGAGAAGTCAGTTAAATAACATGGCAAATTAAAACATCGTTACTTCCTCATAGCTGATAAACTTCTTCGATGTAACTAAATTAAATAATAACATTTGATCGTCAAATTAAAATCCAAACTTAAAATCCTCAACAAAAACAAATGAATTTTAGCTACTTACGAAATTAAAACTGCATTTTTAAAATTAGGCCTAAAATCATGTTACCATGGCAACGTCAAGTTGCTACGAGTCGCTGTTGGCTTTATCAACAGCGTCTCTCTCGTTACTTCCCTACACCACTGATCTATAGGCTACGTTGAGCGTTACGTTGTAACACTGTAACTGTGTGCCTGAAGGCGCTCCGTGTTGCAAAAATGAATAGGCTTACTATACAATCCATATCTCCGTTAGCTGCTACTTACGAAATTAAAACTGCTGGTAGGCCTAAAAGCTGACAATTACGCCCAAAATGTAAAATAGGCCTAAAAGCTAACAGGTTTTCAACCGGCAGTTGTTGGCTACTGCTTTTAGATTAGTATAAAGCTTCTTAGTATAATACAGATAGCTGTTGTAGTGCATGATAGAGGTGTGCACCACAACATTGGAAGTGGAGGAACTGTACAGAAGACCGGTGCGACTAGGCAGTCGCTGTAGCCGCTTGTTCTTTTACAGCTATTGAATGAGAATGTTGGTAAAGATATGGTTACACCGCGTGAAACTGACATTGTCTTCATTCTTTATTTTTTTGAATAAAAATGCAGATTTCTGTTTTCTTTAACAGCTGTTGAATGAGAATGTTTATACTGCATGTTTAGACTGTGTGAAACTGACTCATCTTCATTCACTACTTTTTACCATTAATCCGTAAATTTCTCTTAAAGGCACATAACTCCCTCCGGTATATTTTAACAGTTTCACTTGATACATTACCGGAAATAGTTTTATATAAACTGATTTACCTTTCATTTGCTGGTCTAAGGGTACGATGCAGATGTCAGTAGTGGCGCGTGAATGTTATTAGGCTTGTTTTAAACGGCTCGGTCCGAGCGGTATATAACTCCCGCCACATCGCTGGCAAGCCGCGGCCCTGGAGGAAGGATATTAATCCTTCGCTCAAGTTTGCGACTTGGTCTTACGATGTGTCACGTTGCAGCGGCCCCGAAATGAGTATGACTAGTGTCATATAGCAATACGCGCTGCGGTCGTTTGAACTATATTTTAGCGTAGGTGACGCAGAGTAAAGCGGCCAGAACGGAGGGATTTATGTGCCTTTAACTTTCATAGTTGAATGAAAATGTTTATAGTATGATCAAGGTAAAAAGTATCAATGTCAATTTTTCGTGTTTTGAGTTATTCAATATTTGACTAGTTGTACCCCGGCTAGCTGATTCCCGCTGATTCAACTCGGCTGTAATAGTCAGCACTATTGAAGTAATAGTCTTTGTTTCTTATTGTTAGATTTCATATCCGTTCTCATTGTCGGCCGCTCGCCCTTTTTCTTTGCTACTGTGCAAGAATGAGCCTGCTCGCCCTCTTGTTGAAGCTTCCTTTGTTTAATCCTCCGTAATAATCCTTCATTAGTTTGCACCTGAGCTAAGTCTGCTCCTAAGCGAAATATATATACATAGATGTTTAAAGTATCAGGGAATTCATACAACGGTAATAACGATGTTTTGGCATGCTCTATGCCTTCTATACTTTATTATTATCCCTCTGTATCAAATAAATTAACAGAAAGCAGGCCAAACTTACATTTTCCTCAGCTTGAGACCTAGTTGGTGTCGCTACATTCAGCATTATTGAGTGAAGACAATGATCGTTTTTCGGTTGAGCGTACCGCATTGATCGTTTTTTGGTTGACCTATGGACACTGATAGCTTTTTCGGTTGATCGCTGTGGACATTGATCCGTCTTCCCATTACAGTAGAGTTTCATATGAGAATTTTGGGGACATTGAGCGGTGCCAAAGAAAAACAGCGAGTGCCCGACAATGTGAATAATCAGTCACACAACAAACGAAATATTAATTTCGTCCTCCATTGAAAAAAGACATTTACTTCGAAAGTAAAGCAGCAGGGATTCAAAGGGAGGGGGAGCAGGTATGGGGGGGGGGGGAGGGGGAATACAGCCCACACAATGGGGAATGCGGGGGTGCCGGGGTGTGGGAGGGGAAAGGGGTGAGTCGGGTGACCAGGGAGGTGGCTCAATCTGACCATGCAGTGGAAGAATGTGGGGGAGGGTGCCAGGAGGATGAGGGGGGGGGGGAGGGTGTCGGCGCCGTTTTCATTTCATTCCGACCGGTAAAGTATTTTGCTTAGGTATTCGGGAACCGGCTACCAGTGTATGTTACGCCGGGGAAAACAGCTAGTTTCAAACATTTTCGTAGACATTCGGGAGATATTCGAGGTGCAGCACTGGGCAGAACAGTTACAGAACAATGGGAAGAAACCATGTTACCATGTCAATTACATGCCTAACAATAGTAATAACAGTAATTACATAATTGAGATCACAATTACTCGTCTAGCGAAATGTGCCATTTACTCGAAGCATATTTTTGGAAATGTTTAGGTTTTCCGTTTGATGGATAAAACGATTTTCAGTAG
>JAHWFP010014450.1:0-24315 GCA_023313725.1 Lithobius niger
CAATAAGCTTAGCATTGGCAAGTAAGAATAGCATTTTTAAAGAATGTAGATTGTTCAACGGTGATGGTATACGTGGAAGTAAATTTGCATAATACTCACAAATGTTTATACCCAGACTGGTGTTAAGATTGCGTAATTTTATAGAACCAGGTACATTATTAGTTTCCTTTGTACATGTAATGTCGAATTCTGTGCCAATGATTAGGTTATACCTACGATAACTGATGATTAAGTTGGTAGTACTAAACGACACAGTCTCTGAAGCGATCTAGTCTATCCCCAGGGTGTAGCTCGTCACAATTGCGTTAACACCACTCTCGGGTATAAATGTTAGAGTAGGAAATGGCGTAGGCCAAGCTTTGGAATCTACCGGTTGTTGTTGGCTTTGTCATATTTGCTTTTTCTTAGAATCTGAAATGCTCGTGTGAATCCATGCGCGTGAATGGTGTGGGCAAAGTTTTGGTCAATTTTAGCCACGGTACCTCGTGTTAAATTTCACTCCAGATCACAAATTAACACCACCGGAGTTGGTTAAAGCAGCGTGCTCTTATTCAAATGATTCAGTGTTCAGCAAAATGAGTGAATCAGATGAACTATAAATGACCATGTCTAGTTATTGGTCATCTAGGAGACATGTCACGTTTCGTTTTAGAAAACTATTCGCGGGGTACCACGGCAGTTACTGTCAAAAGAAAGGTTTCAACCATGGCCCTTAATCGAAGGTAAGCACCAAAAGCAACATGGAGGAACAAATCTTGTTTTTTCATTATCATTGTAATTGCTGAATTTACATTGTTGAAGTTAGTTCCAACTATGCGATTGTGGTCGCAACAGGAATAGCTCTGCAACGGATGAATCGTGCTTTAAAAACTCGTCTATATTGAAGTAATCTTCTATTCGACTCGTTTTCTACCTGTAACATGATATTTGATGTGCTTCGTATTTTGCTATTAGATTTTTATTATAGTTAAATCATTTACCCGTTTTTTGATTTTTTTACCCTCTCAAAACACCAACATTCTTTTTTTTATATATAAATATATTTTTTGATCTTGAAAGAAGTCTTATGGTAAACGTCTCCCCATTTAGATTCAATACTTCAATATCTTGAAGTTAACTAAATGCACGTATTTCTGATTTTATCTGTAGTGACAGAAAGATACATATAATTTTGAAGGGCAATTACATCTTACATCCCAGTGGCACTCCCGGATAGAAAGCACAGGGACCTTCAACCATTCTCACTCAGTTGAACACGTCATAGCACAGCTATTTCCCGTAGTAAAGTATACACGAGTGAGATTCAGTTGGTGACGTCGTTGGCATTGCACATTTAATTCATAACAAATTTTCGTTCTGTAAAAATTCAGCCAATCGTGATTCTGAACAATCGTATTGGCGAGCCCTACTAGATTGACCAGAGGCTGTGGTCAGCAGTGGATGAAGTGAAAGATTCAACTTCTGAAGTGTGTTCTGTTGGATCCAGTAAACGCTGAGTTGTAAATTCCTGCAGTTTTATTTCAACCTCGGACAACTCTGTTATTCTGCTCTGCTATACCAAAATCCATAGCTCCGTTTAAAGAAACAGGTTGGTTATTTTGTCAAAGAAACTAAGGACGCAAATAGCTAACGTGTACACATAAGATTTTCGTTTGGCCTAGAAAGTGTACTACACCCACGATAACGTCGTTAATGAATTCCATTATACTGTACTGTCCCATGTAAGCCTTCTGTAATTTTCGGTGATATCTTTAATCTCACCTACTGTTTTACATGCACGTAATCGTCTGTTAATTTTTTTTTTACGGTTGTGTGATTTTATTATAAAATTTCCGCTGCCCTTTTACGGCCCAAAATTGTGTTTACGTACTATGTCAATCGCTTCCTGTAGCCTACTTTCTAGCACAACCGTAGAATCATCCTCACAATAATACAGGGTGGTCCACAAAAAAATGACGACCCAAGATTTTCTCAGTCCGCAGCTCTCAGAACCAGGAGACGAAGAATCTTCCCGTTTCATTAGATTTGATTTGTCTTCTCCTGGGTCTGAGGAGTGCTAACTAGAAAAGTTGGGGACTTAGAAAATCTTGGGTCATCAGTTTTTTTGTGGACCACTCTGTAGATACGTGCTGGCTCAAAACGAGTGAGGTAGGTACGCGATATTCGACACCAAAATGAAGATAGTATGTCTAATTTGAAACGCAATTAAGTGCATTTGTTACCAAGTCTAAATAATGGCAATTGTTACGAATCGTGTACACAATACGACATAACTGTAACGATTCCTCATTACAGCGCAACCGATGCGCCCTAGGTCAGGCGTAAAGGTCAGTGGTAAACAACGCCACCATGCGAGTAATATAGATTACTATCTCTCTCAGCAGAAAGGGGCATGTAACTTAAAACTAACGAACTCTGGAAATATGTATAATATTGTTCACTAAACCCAAAATCGTGACTTCATTACAAAATCTTATGCAGGACCGTTTTTATAGATTTGTTGGCTGCCTCAATGCGCCCGCCAACCCAGGCCACGTTCGGGATGAAATTTATTTGTTTAATTTGAAATATGTTAAAAAGTGTTTCTGCTACAAATTCCGCACCACAATCAGAACAAAGAAACAATGGAGTTCCAAAACGAGCGACCAGCTTTGATAACAATAATCAGCCTTTTTGTTTGGCAACACAACGGCAATGACTTGAAAAATTATCAAAGATTATCATTATCCATGTATTCCCATAATTACCAGGTGGGAATCGGGCCGATAAGATGCATGTTCCAAGAAACGCCAGGTCTTTGCACAGGTTCGTAAGCTTAAGCTTTGCTTTATTAAGCTTTACATATGCTTAGCAACTTATCATGTAGGATTCGACATCTCTAGCCACAGTAGGTCAAAAGCAATGAAGCCTTTATCAAATCCAAAGTGCATGCCTAGCGTGGTGCCCAACGATAAAACCATATAGAGTGATGTGTTAGCGATGTTGGAACGATGAAGCTGTGCTAAACATACAAAGTATCCATCATAATCTTTAAAGAATTGGTTTCGCTTATTCGATGTGTCAATCAAAACCCGCCGATGACTGATCTTTAAGATGATACAAAATCTTGCTAAAATACTCATCAGGTCTCAACTCTGCCACCAGTACCAGTCAGGATATTGGCTACACAATTCACAAACGGGAACCTCAACTCACTAGAATGCGTCAGAAACCGCCATCGATTTTCCAGGTTTATGACCCACAATAAAGTATTATTCTCTTAATTACAATAACATCCTTTCTAGTTTAGGAGGTAAACTGGGAGTGCTATACAGGTAACAATCTGCTAAGTGGTCTGTGATCAGGTTTTTTTTAATACCGTAAATCGCCTATTAAAAGCTCGTGGGTGGCTAAAATTAATTCATTAAAAAAGTGGAGAGGGAGCGTTAAAAAAGCTAATACAAGATTTCAGGCCTTAATGTATTTTTGGGGGTGGGTGTTTAGGTCTAAATCTATCTGGGTTCAATCTAGCATTACTTCAATGGCTTTATTCTCATTTAATCATAAATTTAGTTTATTAGATCGTGCTCCTTCCAGTAACTAACCGAATTCAAAGTTAAAATTAATTTTTAACCATTACCAACCTTCAAAACACACGCGCGATTCATGACCGGAAAGCGCCAAGCAAAGCAGAGTAACGTCATAATGGGCGTGGTGGACTGGATGTTTCAAGAGCTTACGGAGTCTAGACGCGTGGTTCCTTGAGTCCACTACTGAGGCTCTACGCGTCCTGACCTACACGACCACTTTCCGCCGGAACTTCCGGCTTCGATAACAAACAAACCGATGCGATCAACACAACGAGTTTCCCGGTGGTGAAACAGGTTGTGTTATAAAGGTTGGTAATGGTTAAAAATTAGTCTAATAAACTAAATACGAGAATAAACGAGAAAAAAGTGTAGCAATTTTGCTAGACTAAATCCATATTACCAAGTGTATATGGATTGATATTACACACATCAATGATCCACCGCGTAGGCCTAATATTGCCGACTTTTCCGTAATTACAAACGTTTCCGTGAAGTGTTGGATTGCATTAAATATTGATTTAGTTAAATTAATGAATCTTTTCATTAATTTTGCAGCAGATAAACCAATATTTAAAGGGGTAAAATGTTGATTTCGTTAAACGTTTAAAGCTTTTAGTCAATTTCACGATTGACTAAAAAAAAAAAAGATTAGGTGTGGGAGAGGAGGGCGTTAATAAAGCTTCTACATGATTTCTGTCTTAAGGTATTTTTGGGTGGTGGGCGTTAGCAAAGACAGGGCGTGTATTAGGCGATTTACAGTAAATAATAACGAAACGCGTTGGCAGAATCAATAATTGTACAAATTTCCCTGGTCATAGCGGTTTCCTTACGCTCTGCAGCAGGGCCGTAGGAAGCAAATCTGAAGTGGTGCGGCTATGGTAGAGGCCCAGGGAAACCTGTTAGGGGGTCTGGGGGAGCGCTATAAGCTCCCCCAGCGGGGTCCGGGGCAGAGCCCCGGAAGCTGAAGCAATTTCCCGTACTGTATTGCCTTAGCTGGCTTCTGAAGGCCACGTTTGAACAAAATTCTCAAGATTTTATTAGTTAATTAAAATATGGTTCAAAGTTTTACTGGAGTAGCCTAATTATTTGACTTTAAAAAATAATGCCAGTTTAGAGATTAGGGTATTGTTGTTGGTTGGTACCATGTCAAAATTCTGAGCTTCGGATAGTATCCATTAAATCACCGATATTTGGTAAATCCTTCACGTAAATCCTTCACACCATGTTTACGTCTAGAGACAATGTACTCTCGCAGCAGGTACGACCCACGTTTAGCTAATAGGGAAACATTTGAATAATGCTTCTAAATTATGACAAAACGATAAAAAAATAAACTTTTTAAACTATTAATTTATACAAAAATGCTACCAAGCAAATATCTTTTTTTTTTAACTGCTTAAAACATAAAAAACTACATAAATAAATCTGGGTGCAAGAGTGTTGAAATCAACCACTAGAGTGCAGCACCATCCCATGCGAACTGACCATGTTAATGCAAATATTGTATGGTGTTTCATCGACTTCAATAGTGACATTATGAGCATTTGCATCAAGCCGGATTCGTGGGTTGGAGTGACGAGTTTAGAAGTTGGTTGCACCATACAGCAGTATCAAATTTCAGCATTTACTGTCAGCGCAGCGTATGCAGCGATGCTGTTCAGTGCAACAATATATCTACTCTATGGTTCAGTGGCTAAATTCCGGAACTATTATAACGGCGTAGCAGGAAAATTTAGCGTTGCTGCCTCCTGGATTATGAACGTCGCATCATGTCTGCATTCGACAATTCGAGCAAATAAAGCTTTTTTTCCCACGGAAAAGTGGTGCGGCCATGGCCGGACCGGCCGCACCGGGTTTTACGGCCCTGTGCAGGCGTGAGTGTTCGTGAGTGGGTAACTTATGCCACCATGGATCTGCGAGATGCATCCACCCACACTAGGGTTTCCAACCCGGGTACCCGGACGATTTACAGCCCCGAAAACCCCGGGTTTGGCAGAGGTTTTCGGGTTTAATATTGTGGTGAAAACGTAAAAATGGAGGATCCATTTCACCTCCATTTTGGAGCGTTTTCGCTCCATTATTTTAGCACCAATATTTTCACTCCATTATACACATGTTCACTCTATTATGGAGTGATTTTAGTTTTAAAAAAAAGTACGATGAGAATAAGATACGTTGCGTCTGCATAGCCACCATCCGGTGATGGGAGTCAGGCAAGCCTCCTCATTCCCCCTTCCCCACTAAAATCGGTGCAGCATCGTTTGCTTGTTTACTTCGCAATCAGGTTGCATCTAGATAGCTACACTACGCGAACGTTAACCACTAGTCATTTACTGAAGTTGACGCATTTAACTTGACACGAAAGGATTTGTTTAAGAAGTTTAAAATATTTTCAAAAAATTGTAAAATGTTAATGTTGCTAGTTTACTTCTAGTTTGTTCCTAATGCATCCTAATTTTTAGCAATTTTGCCATGTGAGACTTATGAACTCCTGTTGAAACTTATTCAATTTTGTGTAAAACCCGGGTACCCAGAAAAATCCAGGTTTTATGTTTTTCAAACCCGAAAACTCGGGGTTGGCAGTTAGGACCGTGTTTGGAAACCCTAGCCCACACTAATTAAAGACGCATCACGGTAAACATCAGGATGTTTCAAGTTAAAAAGACTCGACTACAATTCTGGGTGTTTTAGATTGGTAGCTTGTACCATAGCAGTCTTTAGATCCCGAAAGGCCTTGTCTACTGCCTCACCCCAATAAACTTCATATGTTTCCTGGTTAATTTCTTTAAAACTGATGCAGTTCTTGCGAAATCCTCGCCATTCTTCAATAAAAATTGCAGCAGCGAAGGAAAGAATCTACTTGTTTAGGCACTGGGTATTATTCCATAGCCGTTTTTTTTTTTTGGCTTAGCAGGCTGTATGCCATTTTCATCTATAACACAACTAAAAAAATTTCACTGATTTGCAGCCGAATGTACAATTTTGGGCTGAAAGTTTCATCCCGGATCGAGCGACGAGATCGAGTGCTCGATCCACATGATTGAGGTGCGTAATAAAATCTGGACTACACAAAAGTACATCGTCAAGATAGAATGCACAGTATACGCCCAGAATGCCAGCAAATATCTGCTGTGCACAGTACTGGTTTTTAGTACCATCGGTAAACACTGGAAACAAAACTGTCTCGAATGCGATGCGAATGAAGCCTTAGACATAGCTGATTTAGTCACAGTAGGTATTGGAATGCTAACCGATTCCATAGCCTGTTCAGGTCTCTTAAGATTTACAATGACACGATATCCAGAAGGCTTTCATTTTACTAGGAGGGAGGGAGTCATCCAAGCGCTTTTAGCCTCTTTTATTATACCGATCCTGAACATTTCATCAATGTAATTATCATGCAACTCCCTTTGATGAAATGGTACCTGGTACAACTCAAGCGCACACAGGCTCTGCGTTTCCAGTGTCTATCATAACTTTGTTTCTGATGGAGGGCTTAGCTGATCCCCGTGCAGGCTTTGCTCCCTGTTGGGCTTGATGCTCAGGCTTCTGGACGGGCCTCGAGTGTTCCAGAACCTCATCTACGGAAGACGTGCGTCCGTCGTGGTCCACACTGGTATTGGTATATTTACCTAAAACTGTGCCCTCCCGTAACTGAAGCTCAAAACCACTCAAATTAGGACGATGTTAATGAGACTATGAGCAAGATTTACAGGGATATCGCCGATATGAGGTACGAAAATACTTGTTTCAGTTTCCGGATATGGTGCATAACTAATAAAGGTAATCCTAGTTTCTGAATAACAAAGCGTGTCATATCCACGTAATATTGCTGTGGCTCACAATTTTGTGCTGCTTTCGTATTTTCAATAACAACTTCGTCCAAAGCAACGTTAATTGTGGCCACATGTATGTTACTAGGTTCATATGCCTCCCAGTTAATTATTTCTTTTTGAGTAAACTTTTGTCATGCTGTTTCGGCGTAGGCAACACTTGATACTTTTAAGTTACCAAGTTCCAAAACATTATCCGTATAATTAAGTTGAATCAAATCAAGTTGATTAGATAAAAAAATCAAAACGTAGGAGTACCAAAATTTTGTCATAATATCCATCCGAAACAATTACAAATTCTTAAAGAAGTCAAAAACGATTCTTATTTGAAAGTTCATTATGACAAAAATTCCAAACAACAGCTACGTACAATTATTTAAATCAACATACAATTAGTACTAACGAATTTTCGACAGACTACATGGTACGTCTGTTTTCGTCAGGCATGCACACACAAAAGTAATGGTCCTGGTTGATATATTTACGAGGGATAAGCGAAAAAACTCATTCGGTGCTCAGGAAATAAGGCCTTAAGGCGAGTCTGTTGAAGAAGCATGATTCTCCCCAGCAGCAAGACCGAACAGAAGCAGTGACGAGAACGAGGAGGAAGCATCCTGCAGAATATTACCAACACTCATGAAGGAATTTATATAGAATCCCATGTGAGGCTGCGTATATTGGAGAGACGAGAAAAGGAGTGAGGACGAGGATAAAACATACATGGCAGACACCAAGAATGAAGAAGAGAAAAACAGCACCGCAGCTCATTGCATGGAGACGAGGCACGAGATCGGATGGGAGCAAGGCCGGATTTAAGAGCTTGCCGCATGTAGGCCCAACCATAATGCCGCTCTTCAGTATCTTTAAAACTTCCCCTCCCCAAAATTTTACGGAATCTTCAATTTACCCCCCCCCCCCCCCCATCAAGAACCTTTCTTAATTTGTATGTTCTTTTGTAATCTAGTAGAGCAAAAATAACTCCTGTTACTAAGCAAAGTAATCAAGCACCCTTCTTAATTTGTATGTTCCTTTGTGATCTAGTAGGGCAAAAATAACTCGTGTTACTAAGCAAAGTAATAAAAAGTAATCTATTTCCGTTGGCCTTTGAACCTAAATTAAGAAATTTTAGGAATTTGCTTACTAGGGCCGTATCCCTTTCTTTCCCCTGTTTTTTAGTTCTGAGCGCCGCTTAGTTTCATTTGGTCATGGCTACTCATTTAACTTCGCTGTGTTCGGCGTATGACAATCAACATCCAACACAAAGTGACCATACTATGAATAGTTGGCAAATAACGTAACTACGTTTTAAAGAAAAAGTCATTGAGTCCTATTAACGTGTAGCATTAATACTGCACTCAATCAGTACTGATACGACATTGAGTTGATGGAGAAAAAATTGTTGCGCTTCCTGGACTATTCATAGACATTGGAAAAACGAGTCGCTGACAACCTCATAATCGGTGTACTTGGTACTGTACGGTTACTGTCGGTATTACTGATACGAATTGCACAAGATAGCAACAGCTTATTTATAGCGTCATCTCTTGACAGGATGCGGTATACGTTTTTAGACTGATATGTGGTTAGCTTAATTCTAACAATAGATGGCGCCAGTGTTTTGTTAATAAATTTTCATGAAAGGTGGAGCGCAGACAAAATTCGCACCAGCTTTTCTCACGTCATGCCGCCCCTAAAAAGGTGCCGCTATAGGCCCGGGCCTCTCGGGCCTACTTATAAATCCGGCCCTGGGTGGGAGCGTACTTCCACATTGCTAGTTTTTAATGTACCGTTTGATCATCATTTGCAAGGCCTAGAGTCACTAGCTACTCAGCAACATATCCGGAAAAATGCTATTTTGATGAACACTCAGGGACCCTCCAACCCGAATACTAATTTCCTGTTGAGATGATATTTGCACGCGGCTTTCTCAACAATAGAAGGACCGGCCTGACAAATACCGAGGGCATGGTAAGGCGTCTAATTCAAATGTGCGATCTGTTAGCTGGAAAAATGTCGTCTTGTAAGATGTAAACAAGGACCCTTACTTTTGTGTGCGCGCACCTGATGAAGACAGACGTACCTAAAGTCTGTCGAAAATTGGCAAGTAGCTGGTTGTATATTGATTTTGAAATTGTGCGTAGCTGTTGTTTGAAATTACAAATTCCTGTTCTTTAACAAATTCACATTTTGAAATATTAACGACAATTCCATGTGTGGTTTTAATCTGCCGATTTCCGACGCCAACCAAATTTACGGGAGTAGTCAAGTATACCAAACGGGATTTGGCACTATTATCACTAAGTAATTTCTGTGCCGTTGATTTATTTAGCAAGAAAAGAGATGAACCTGTATCAATTAATGACACCTTTGGCATTTTTCTGATCTGAAACACAATGTGGTCGAGAATACTTAATTCGTGCTTTATTTCGACCAATGGGCACTTTCATAAACTCATCGGAGTTACCGTTCAGGAATTAAAATAAGTCGCATGTAAAAATTCTTAAATTCATTACGATTCAAATAAAATTTAAAAACAAAAATCTTTAAAAAACTCGAATAAATCGGTTAAGTTAGATTGACGTCACACCTTAGCATTAAAACACATATCCATGAAGAAGATGCGGTATACCTAAAATAACGGGACAGTCCGAACGTCTCGTGATGTCTGAATCATTTCGCCACCCCTCGATATTTGGACGGTCCGTTTCTTGCAAACAATCAATTGTTTCAGGCTAACTGCATCTTCTTCACAGATATCTATAACTTATACGCAAGCTTCGTATTGTACATATGTACAGTAAGTCCCAGCAATAACGAGATCGCTTAAAATGAAATCCCGTTTTAAACTAACGCGCTAAAAATTCACGTTACTGGCAATATACAAATCAGTTACTGTAATCCCGCATGTAACGAACTCTGATATAACGAAATTCTGGCTAAACCGTAGTTATTTTTCGTTCCCGACAATATATTTCTATAGCAATTACAGTAAGTAGAACCTCGATTATCCGAACTAATTGAGACCAAAGGGTGTTGGATAATCCAATTTACATGCAAAATAAAACTTTTTTTTTCTTTTGTCAGTTTTAGTGTTAATGAACTATGTTTGATTGTATGGATGAAATGACTCCACGAACATAAATTGAGCAAAGGCAATGATTTTTCCTTCTCTAAAAAATGGCAAATTTTCTGAATATTTTGTAAGAACGGGAGTTCGGATAATCGGGGAGTCGAGGTTCTACTGTACAACGAATTTCTTGTTCGGGCAAAATTACCAGCCGAAAGTAACCGATGGGAACTCCGGCAGCAGATCCAATATTTCAGCTTCCTTTCTGGCACTTCGCATAAACCTCAAAAAGCTATCTTTTTCTCCTGCTCCCCTACGTGGATTAAGCTTCTTTGAGCGCTCCATGCACATGGGCTAACACACTTCTGTTGAGGAGGGAGGGAAAGGAGAGCATGAATGGCTCTTCCATTCATAATGCGTGCATGTCAGTAGAAAAAAATAATGTTGAAGAAACGTGCAGCATTCACGCTCGAGTCTAAAGCTGCGATGCTAAAAGCAATTGATGTTGGATAACAGAAGTCTATGTTAATGCAAGACAATGGAATTACCCATAGTTCACTACGGACAATTTTAAAAGATCGTCAAAAGATTTTGGAGCAGTATGTCAAGGAGCTCATTTCTATAATTTTATGAACCATGAAACCTGCCAGTTTGCATTGGCCTATTTATGGACCACTGGGCATAATTCAGTGTTACAGTGCACAATACTCTATACATAGTCTAATGTTTATTTTGTTTATCCATTTATGTAGGCCTAAGCCAAAACGTGATGATTGGTAGTGTAATACAACATATTTTGCATTTTACGTTTATATTTCTATATTTTATTTTGCAATGCACGTTCCTCCTCCCAAATTTTTTTTCTTCTTATAATTTCATTTATGGTATAACTAACTCCGGATATAAAGTGCAAATTTACCCTACCCCTAAGAAGTCATTTTAAGCGGAGTTGACTGTATGTCTTTTTTAATAACATATTTTTTTGTTATATCCGGGTATAAAAAACAATTTGGTGTGTTCCCCCATTTATTTCATTATAACAGGGATTTACTGCGAAGGTTCAATTTGTATATCCCTGTATAAATTACCAATAACAAAAGTTTTTTCTACCAACAAGTTTAAAGGCACACAAATCCCTCCGCCCTGGCCTCTTTACTCGTACGTCAACTGCGCTAAAATATAGTTCACACGACTGCGGCGCGCATTGCCCTGTGAAGCAAGCATGATGTCACATCTGACGCTAGATCGTACTCTTTCGGAGCCGCGCCATGTGACACATCGTACGAATGATAAAAGGTAAACAGACACTAGCACAGATGATTGTACGTTATGATCATCAAGGTCTCCTGTCTGTTGCTGCGGTAAAATACCCACACGTTAGTTTTATTTGAACAAAGTTGACCAAATAAAAGATTCTGGGGTCTTTATTCTGTGTTGATGTCGAAATTTACGTCCTATCGTTGCCGACTATGTTACGTATATTAAATTGGCGATTGCAAGGAGGCATGCTTAGGGACCGGTCATTATGTATCGCTTTTTTTAGGGGGGGGGGGGGGAGAAGAAGACATTTTAACTCCCCCCTCCCCACTTCTTCGAACATTAAGTTTACGCCCCTGCGACCGATCTCATTTTTTCCTCCCGACCATTATTTTTTCCCTTGCAGCCTAATTTGTGCCTCCATGTTTTAGTATTATGCGGGCATCAAACACGGCGTTACTGTACAGAAATAGCTTAAATAGAACACCCCTGCCCCACCCCTTCTTTCCTAGTTTCTTGCGGTAAACATAGGATAAACCTAATTGCCGATCCAATTCTTGTTTTGTCCTTCTTTCCTTTACCGATTTGGGAGAAAATCTACTTGGTGAAATAGATAAATGCGTTCATCACTCGCCATTTCTCTGATAAGCTCAGAACAAGGTTAACTGGGATTGAAGCTGCGTGCCTCGAGGAAGGCAGCTACTATCTCACTTAGCTTTCGGTCAGAAGCGGCAAGTCACGTGACTTGAAGTGCACGAAGATTCACAACGTCACAGACTAGGCGTGTAAACATTGTGTGACATCACCGTTGAAAGTAGCCCGAGAAGCTTTCTGGTAGGAGTAAGATATTCTTTGGACCGATTGGTAAAAAAAGCCGACTAGCGTACACGCGCCACATCTGTCATCGGGATCGTACCCTTAGACGATTAAATAAAAGGTAAATGAATTCATATAAAACTATTTCCGGTAATGTATCGAGGAAAACTGTTAAAGGCACTTAACTCCCTCCAGTATATTTTAACTACTTTTTTTAAAAATGGTTACCTACTGCCGATACCAATCTCACAAATATTGCTACCGACCTGATTTAGTATCGGCATCAGTACAGCCTTAAATTCTAGCATATCATCCACAACCTAAAAATTCAGTTTACGAATTATTATTACCTACTTTGATTTGCTTTGTGTCATGCAAAGTTAACTTTTGGTATAACATTGTGTGCATTGCCTCCTGTTATCATGGGTGAAAATTTGTGAAGTGGATCTGGGCCCACTACCAAATTTCATATTTTTGCTAAATTTTGACCACTTTTCACATTCAGTGAAACCATTTCAACCATTTAGTGCTTAGGGACAGGTGCACCCAAATGCACCAATGCTTTCTAAGTATATATATCTGTACCACGGTATCGGAACAATCGGGATCAGCCAGTAGTAAGGCTGCTAACGAATCGAACACGGCCGAACAAAGCTGGTTCAGTTTGGTGTTCGACCTTTCAAAAAAAAATACCAAGCCGAACAGATTTCCACTTCTAATTGATGGATTTTTATGTACGAATACATCATTTTGAAGCTTTTTTTTCCCACTAGCTTTCTCACAATCCAAGCCACAAGGAGGAATTTTTTTTACGCTCAAAACTTTCCACATCTAAGCACTTACAAGTCCGCGTGTACATACGTTAAATTTGTTCTTTTAAGCATATAAAATGTTGTAGGCAATGGATTTTAAAATTGTTCTCTTATAGTAATATGAGAAAATCGCCTAATTTGCCTTTGAACCATACATGTAGGCATCAAAGTATATATGATGTCTTGGATGTGAGGCTCATGAATCAGAACATCACCGATTAGATTACAGGAATCCCACCATAGCATGGCAGATACTTGAAGATCCTTGGTTACTTCCACTATGTTAAGCGAAAGCAGAACCTCCATTACTGGCAGGAACCAGATCTTCTGTGCAGACGCAAAAAAGCAGATACACACAGATAAATAGGTGAATAGAGATTATCAAATGCATGTAGTTTTTCTCCAGTGACGGTGAAGTGAGGTTTCCTTTCTTAGAAAACTGTCTGAAGAACCTGTGGTCTTAATTTTCTAAAGCAAGGGTGATACTAAAAGCTCATCGACATGAAAGAATAATTTGAAGTAGGGCCAACAGTGATCATGTGCCTGAGAGTGAGGACACTAAGACAAAGACTCGTTATTCGGGGATACAATTCTTGTATTAATAAAAAGGACAAAGCAGAATATAAGGCCATGCAAAAAAAATTGTTTGCTTTAGGGGCAAGGTAGCAAATTGAAGCACCAACCAACCACGCATAAGATTTTATTTTATTTAACTGACCACATTTCTTTGAAATTAGCTCAAAGCCGTAAGGGTATGCAATCAGTCTCAAAAAAAGTGTAATATTCTGTTAATATGTTATTTATGTCACTTAGCATTACAAATATTTTAGTTTTTGCCAAATAACTTCTTAGTAGTGTGGGCTAGAGGTTTGAAATTTGCACCATTAGAAAGCTCGTTTCGAGCCGGTAAAAATGGTATCCCTGGAATGTCAAAAACAGTCAAAATTGGCGAAAATATGATTTTTAGCAGGTGGACCAAGCTTCAGATAAAAATTTTGAACCGCTATAATTTAAGGCACCCGCACGCACTTGTAAAAAGGACATTTTGCCGGCCCCCAGGCTGGCCGGCTAAAAATGGTTTCTTTTTTGCCTAAAACATACTTAACCTGATAATTTGCATTACATTCCTCGAATGTGATGTTCCCCTGGAGGTTTCTTCCGGTGCGCAGACGCCTGCTTGCATATCCCACCGCGAATGCGCTGCGCGGTCCTCCCTTATAAAAGCGAGAGCGGTGACGCTTTCGGCATTCATTTTACTCTCAATGTGTCAGGCGGTGACTCGAGAGGGGAGGTAGGGCGGGAGTAAGGTTAAGTATGTCTTAGGCAAAAAGAAACCATTTTTAGCCGGCTAGCCTGGGAGCTGGCAAAATGTCCTTTCTTTGTTGCCAAAACATATTAACCTGATAATTTGTATTATCAGTAGACCTCGTCAGAGACGGGTGGCGGGCACCGCCTGGACGAGCGCCCCGGGAGGCTTTCCCCCAAATATTTTTTATCTGAAAGAGAAAAATTCGCACTTTATTCAGAACAATGGTTGTAAACAGGAATCTGGGTCTCTTTCTTAGGGATTGGTGGCCCTGAAAAGGACCATTGTTTTGAGGGTCTTGCTTCCCTCATGGATTTTGCTTCTGCTTCGTTCTGAGTGCTTAAGGGGGCTTGACCACAGTTCTGGCTGCGACGATTGGTCCCAGCCGGTGTAGTCCTTGACTTGTCTCTTAGATAGTGGGACGTGAAGGTTGATTGGTGGCGCCAGGATGCTGCTGCCAGGATTTCTTCAATTGGGGTGGAGATTGCTCTTACTGCATGTGCCATAACTCTCATGCTCTTACTCAAATCGTGTTTGTCATAAGCTGCTTCAATTGTTTTCCTAATCCATCGTGATACCATGGCGGCTGAAGTTTCGCCGGTCTGGAGATCCACAGGGAGGAAGAGTTAGTTTCTACCTCTGCGTATGTCTTCGTGTTGAGTGCAGGCTAAGTAGAAGCGGAGTGCTCCGACAGGGCAGAGGAGGCGTTCGGGTTCGTTCCCTACGAGGTTTGAGAGGGCTGGAAATATTATTGGTTTTGATGGTTCAGGAGGTTTTTGTGTTTTAGCTGTGAAGGATGCTCTAGGGAAGAGCGTTACAGAAGAGAAATTAGGGCTGAAGATGCAGTATGCCGGGTCAGCTGGGAGGGCCTGAATCTCAGAACATCTTAGGCTTGCTGCCAGGGTCACGAGGAAGACAGTTTTTCGGGTCATGAGACGAAGAGAGCTGTCTTGCATGGGTTCGTACGGTTCTTCCATTAATGATTGTAAAACAACGGAGAGATCCCAGTCTGTTACGGAGCGTCTTGTTGTTGGGCGTTCGTTTTCGAATGAAGGTAGTAAGGAAGAGATTCGGTAGTCGTCCAGTAATTTGGTGCAGCCGGCAGCTTTGAAGACTGAGTTTAATGCGGAGCGATAAACGAGAATTGTTGATCCTTTTAGTTTATCAATGTTGAAAAGGTCGGAGAAAAAATTCAAGAGTTCGGTTAGAGGGGGGTTGATTGGATTTGTATGTTTGTGATACACCAATGAAACCATTTAGACCAGTGACTGTCGTACATGCGGTTAGTCGAGTCTCTAGTTGCTTTGGATGCGATGCGTTCTGCCTCCTCTTGATAAATTCCAGCCTTTTTGAGGAGTTTGATGATAGTATCTAACCGTGTAGGTTTAGGTTTGGAAGATTCGGGTGCAGTTTTGACCTTTTCTGTTGAGACAGAAGATATGGTAGAAGAGGGAGACTTCTTGGTGTGTCGACTACTAGGTTGAGGAGGAGTGGAAACCATGCCGCTGAAGGCCAGAGAGGGGCTATTAGCAGGAATAGGCTCTGGCTTTCTTCTGTTTTCCGAAGCATTTGAGGGAGTACTTTGAACGGTGGAAGAGGTAGACAAACAGATTGTGCCAGGGAAATGTGAGAGCGTCGACTGCTATTGCCGAGACGTCCGGAATCGGGCTGATGTAACGGGGAAGTCTGGCATTGAGCCTCATGGCGAATAGGTCCAGTATTGTCGTGCCCCTGATGTTGAAGAGAGATTCGCAAATGGATTTCTTGAGACATCATTCACCTGCTGGTGGTTTCTGGCGTGATAGAGCGTTTGCAATCACATTCCTGTTGCCTGGGATGTGGAGCGGTAGGAGGGTGATGTTGTATGGGATGCAAAGATTGAAGATTTCTGAGGTTAGTTTGTGAAGGGATCTTGACTTTGTTCCACCTTCCCTCTTGATGTAGGCCAGGTCTGTCGTGTTGTCGGCCTGGACCTGTACAACTTTGTCCTGAATCAGGGGGAGGAAGTGTTGAAGGGCGAGCAGAATTGCTCGTAGTTCTAGCATGTTGATGTGGTCCTTGCAGGGTGCAGGCCAGAGGCCGGAGATTTCCAGGTTGTTTAGGTGTGCACCCCAGCCAGTTTTTGATGCATCTGTGAAAATTAGGAGGTTGGGAGGAGGTTCCTGCAGAGGAAGTGACTTCGACAGATTCGTGACGTCTGACCACCAGAGGAGGGATTCGAAGGGAAAGTCCTTGTTAAACGGGATCTGTTTGTCCGGATTGTCTTGGTTGATGGACCAGTCGTCTATCCGGTAGTGGTGGAAGGGCCTTACCATCCATCGGCCGTATGGAACAAGGTTGGCCATCGCGTCCATCTTCCCGATGAGGGAGTTCAGTTCCCGGGCGGAGTAGCTTTATTGGTGTCGGAAGAGACGTATGTGATATAGAAGGTCTTCGATGCGTTCCGGTGAAGGGGATATTCTTGCCGATCGCAGGTCGAATGAAGCTCCGAGGTACGTGAAGACTTGAGCTGGTGTAAGGCGTGATTTTGCGTAGTTCAAGCCGAAGCCTAGACGGTTCAGTAGAGAGATGGTCTTGTTTCTGTTAGATTCCAGCGTTTGGGGATCCGGATTGTTGAAGGCCCAGTCGTCCAAGTAGGCGCTGGCCTGAATTTGTTGTTAGTGAAGATTCGCCAAGATTGGTTTCAGAATCAATGTGAAAATCCTTGGAGCTGCGTTTAGTCCGAAGGGAAGATAGCGGAATTCGTAAACCTTTCGGTTGTAAATAAAGCGGAACAATTGGGTTGTGGCTGGATGAAGGGGGACATGGAGATAGGCATCTTCCAGGTCGATCAAAACTGTCTAGCCGTTTTGCTTGAACAAGAGTCGTATGGAATCGAGGGTTTCCATTTTGAAGTGTTCGTTGAGAATGTATTTGTTGAGAGGTTTCGTATTGAAAATCAGACGGAAACCTCCTGATTTCTTTGCCCGGGTGAAGACTGAGCAGTGGAAGCCTGGGCCCGGGTTGTGGCATTGCTTTATTGCAGCTTTCGCAGTAATTCCGAGATTTCGTACGACAGGAGCTGTGTCGTTTGGGGCAAGAAATCCCACGGAAGGGAGGGCGACAGTGGTGGTTTGTGTAGAAATGTTGGCCGAAAACCGTGTTTTATTATAGAGAGAATTTCCTAGTTGGGAGTGAGATCTTGCCAAGCTGGGAAAAAGTAACGTAGTCTTGCCCTGACAGGGAGACAAGCAGGGCGGAAAGCGTCATTACTGGCTTCTGTGGTAGTTGCTTCTGCCCCCTGGTGATCACACGACTCCTACGGTCGGGGGTAGCGGTTCGTTTCTGTCGGAAGCGTTGGCCGAAGCGGGAGCGAGGAGCGTCGGTCCGAAAGGGCTGCTGGTTTCGGGATTGAGAGGCAGGGGTGTCGTTCGAACGGTTAGGGAGTATCACTGCCGAGTTTTTGTGCCAGTCATCTGTTGGAGGGCGAGGATTGGCTTGCTTGTTCTTTTGGAAAGGATAGTTGGATGTCGATGACTGTTTTTGCGGCTTGGGCTTCCTAGAGATGTCCAAATGTGGCGAAAGCATCGAGATTAAACCACGGAAGAGCGTGTCTGACTCGTGGATCGGCTGGTTGTGGAGGCGGTGTCGGGTACAGACATTCAAATTATTAGCGAACGACAAGGCGATGTCACGGAGAAGAAGCGTGTTGTTAAAAAGCGCTCTGGTTGCCCAATTCAGGGCATGGTATGTTGCAAAACTGGCTTTCATTGAAAGAGTTGTGATATGAGAGATAACAAACTTTGGATATCTTCCGGGCTTGTGTCTGAAGAGAGCTTTTCGCATAGGGCGTTGACGGCCGTGTTAAGGACATCAGCTTGAGAGGCCGCACGTAGGCTCAAGCTTAAGCATTTGTCGTTTTCGTATAGGACAAAAGTGGGGATGTCGGCTTTCTTTGGAATTGAGAAAGCTGTACCGAAGTCCATTTTAATTTTGCTGCATAAAAATTCGCATTCCGAGTAGGTGTCGAAGTTATGCAGATTGGTGGCGCCATCTCCGAACGAGCGGAAGAAGCTTCAGGAGGCAAGAGGCGCGGGCAGGAGGTTCTTTGTTGAGAACGAGAGGTTCGCCTTTGCCGAGGAGAGAGCCTTCATTGCGGAGAAGGCACGTTAAGAGTGTCGTAGATTGACCCAAGAAGGCTACGGGGCTTGGTGTCTTTGTCACGTAGGGCAAACCAAAAGCCGGTTTTGAGGCCCCGGTTAATAACAGGAAAATCGGGAGTTTGTGATGGTTTGAACAAAAAGCAGTCAGGGACTGTTTGTTCGACGGTCTTCAGAAACGCTGCGAGCGACAGGATGGAATAGTCTGGGGCGTCATCTGAAAATGAATTCTTTTCTCGGCTGCGGGAGCAGGCGTCGGAAGTTGGCTTGTCGATTGAGTGACGACTGGTCTACGTTTAAACGTGGTGGCCGGAGGAGAAGCGACACGTTTGTGTCCTTCGTGACTGGAAGTTGATGCTACTCAATCTTGGGTGCGAGCTTTGCGTACCGAAGACGAGCAAGAAGGCGGTGGCATCGGGTTGTCCTGAACGTGTCGTGGACGATTTCCCAAACGACGCTACGGGTGACGCTGAGGTCTTTCCGGGAGAAGCTGGACGACAGATCCAGAGGCAAGTTCCGGTCCGGGGAGCGGGCAGAATGCGATGCTCGGCGGAGATTACGTTTGGCCTCACAATAGTTATCTTTGACTACTTGGAGGTCGTTGCATAGAGACGACGGCGTGCGTTGGCCCGGAAGTAGAGGCGAGTCGGACGAAGCGACACCGGGAGCGATTACTGTATCAACAGGAGGTGTCGTGCGGGCAGGGCCGACAGCAGCGAGGTCGAGGGCGGAAGCCCAGCGGTTGCCAAGGCCAAAATGAGTAAGAGCACGAATGAGCACGGCAGATGAAGCGGGAGCTTCGGAAGCAGCGGCCATCTCCAGCGTTGTAATCCAAATTCCGTACGACAGGCGGGGAACCACGGAGCGAGGTGGCGTGGAGACACCTCTGGAGGAAAATGAATGCCGAAAGCGTCACCGCGCAGCGCATGCGCGGTGCGATATGCAAGCAGGCGTCTGCGCACCGGAAGAAACCTCCAGGGGAACATCACATTCGAGGAATGTAATGCAAATTATCAGGTTAATATGTTTTGACAACAAAGAACCAAGCAATTAATTTTGCACGGCCTAAAGTCTATGTAAGAAAAGACTCACACAGCAGGAGGCCCCATTTTCTTGGTCAGCAATGTTACCTATTCCAAACCGCCATGAATTGCAGCAGAAATTGAAACCAAAGAGTAAGCAAATAAGAACCTACAGCACACATTGATCGGATGCTGTAGCCACCACTGGATCAGAATGAAAAACCATCACTACACGTCAAGCTAGAAGAGAAATAGTGCTAAAGTTTTGTGTATACAGCGATTAGGCTGAGTTTTTAATTTTAAAGAGGTTTCTTTGAATTTTCCCCAGCTACTAGTTTCAGTTCTGTTTGATGGGATGGTTTCTATTAAACTTGATTCCAGCATAAAGTAAAAATCCTCTCTCAGTTGTTAAGTATTAATTAATTATTGACATCTTATTAATATCTTACTCTTGATAACAACAAAACTGTTAGTATGAATAAAAATACAACAGGATATGACAGGCAATGGGCCAAAATCCTGTAAAAATAGTTAAACAATTATGAATGATGAGACAATTCACGTCACATTTATTTCTGTACACTATAAAAACATTACATTTCCAAATTTACAATAAAACCAGTAAACATCTTGTTTTTCTGCATGCTGTTGCTTACATTTAAAAGGGGGGAAGGGGGAAGAAGAAAAAAATACCAATGCAGCATCATAAATGACCGAAGGAGTATTTCGAGATAGAGACAATGATGTACAAAATCAGATAATAAAAATTAAATCAACTTAAGAGGACATACATACCCTTTCACTATTTTTGGCGTCCCATGCGTGAGCGCACCAAAACTGTTGCACACCAGGGAAGAAAAAAACAAAACGAACGTGTCTGCAACATTTACATACCATTGAACCTACGGTTGAACCTCGGCAAAACTGAGGCACGTAAGAAAGCAAATGTTAGCACCTTTAAATTACAATTAAATCAAAAGCAGATACGCAAAACACACCCCACCCCATCTCCCATATTTCTAAGGGTTTAATTTTCAACTCCTCATTTTTTAAAATTAACTGAGTAGCTCTTTTAAGAACGAAAACATTCAAAAACGGCACTACAAACTCTGCAGTACTTTAAAGTTTTTCCTAGTCGAAAAGTAAGGTCTTTAATAAACAAGTGTAAATATTGGAAATAGTGTGTTGACTCATCTGCTTTGATTTCATGTCAACCTGCAGCAGTATTTTTTAAACTACACCACCTTGGAACTTCAAAGTTTTGGAGTATGTCACTGATGCACCATAAGAGAAAAAATTAAAATGTTTGCAATGTACTGCTAAATGCTAACGTACCAAAAAACTTGAAAACTTTTTATGCAAAATATCAGTAACGACAGAGAAGAAAAATAACCATTACTTTATGAATGTAAAATAAGTTTCAACAAAATGTACGAATTATTTTACAAAAACATTAGTGGACATAATACTCATGTATATCCATCAAAAAATGTACTCTTAGCACCTCGAGTGAAAACTGAACGCACTTGATTTTGAAAAAAAAAGACAGCACATTCTTCAAACCACACCAACTTACTGGAGTAGCAGTTACACTTTACATGCTTGTGTATAATAAAGACAGAGAAAAAGGTAATAAAAGTACATTTAAAGCAGCTGTCATTTTTCCATTCTGCCATGTGCAATGAAAACCAGATGACGGAGCATTGGGCACTGACACGACTGCTCTTCACACATATGTGAAGATACTTTCTCAAGAAGGGCATACATCAAAGTGCTAATTATTGTTAGATCACTTGAAGACCACTACTAATGACAACCCAGAAATCATATATCCTGAACAAATTTAATTGTTAATATACGGAAATAAATTTAAAACTGGTGTGTACTAGCTGCAGTCCTCCTCGACATTGCAGTAATGTCAAATTTAGCCGTTTTTTACGGCATGGCTACCAAAATTATGCACGTACCGAAAGTGTTAATGGAGTAATAGTGAAATACATTTGAACTTGCACTTGAATTTACGAACAGATTTTGTAATTTCTTTTATCCAAAATTCTTACTTGGCAGAATTTGTATTTCGATTTAAAATGTATGCGCATTTTATATATGCCTAATGTGGTAAGAACTACATTTTTTGTAACTACCCAATTTTCAAAGACACAATGGTTCTGCATACAGATGCTTTACGGTGATTTAATTCTTTATTGAATTATATTTTTCAGAAATTCTGTTTTAGCGGATGAGTAGACGGGCATTTTTCCCACCTTGTAAAAACAACTTAAAACAACATATGTAAAGATAAAAATTGAAAAGTAGTTAATGGAAATCTTAAAGCAGAATTAAAATTTTAAAAAAATATACAAAGGACAAGATAAAAAATATTAATGATCTTATGCCGGTTCATATTATGAACTGATATAAATAAATAAGTTGCTCTGTTATTCAACGTTATAACATTATTGAAACTAACAAAGCCTTAATGGAAGTTATTAAAAAAAAAACGGTCAATAGTAAAACTTTTTGCACTATACTTATCAACTCTTCAGCAGGAGCTGTGGTGTGTTTAGCAAAGGAAATAAAAGCATCATATGTACTCTAAAGGCGCAATTTTAACAATCTCAAAACTACTAGAAAGCTGAAACAGTCCTAACTGTCAGCATTATAGTTTTATACAGGCCACGACATCAGAAAATGAATTAACCTCAGTATAGCTAAGCAGCGACCGATGAGTTCAAGCAATCAATCAAATAACTCGTCAATCAACTTATAGTTATAAACTGTATATTTCTTTGAACAAGCAACGACTTTGCTATGGCAGATATCGTTTCAACTAACTACCCCAAAATTCTTGGTGTCCCAACATATGCACTGTTTGTGGACTTTTGTATTATTTAGATTCTGTATATTTTTTGTTAGGTGTCGGGCAGTCGTGCACTTTACCAAAACAAAAAGTTTGTAAAATAATGTTATCAACTTTTAAGATCTTTTAAGCTAACCAGCTAGTTACTGCACAGAGCTAGTATAACCCCTTCCACTTCCAAGACGTAGTCTGGAAGGAACATGTTTTAATATTCTAGGGGTGTGCATATTTTTCTACTTACCTCGTAATCCACCAATAAGCCCACTTTTAATCACTAGACTTAATTTTTTTGCTTTCTTGCATAAGCTCGTACATCCCTGTGCGAAATGGGTTAAAGAAATTAAATGTATCTTGAAATTTTAATCACTCTCCTTAAAACAAATTGCAATTTGAAAGGTAAAATTATTTTTTATTTACCCTAAAATAGTTATCTTTAAACAGGAAGGAAAGCCAATGGCTCTAGATGGGTTAAATAAATATGAATGCAAACCTATTTACGTTGCCTTTTGGACTCCTACGTGATGATTGCCCGAGCTGTGAATTGAACCCACAACCTTTGAAATCAAAAGCCGAGGTCCTACCGCCGAGCCAAGAGAAACGTCCATAGGCAGCATTTAACACGCACATGTATACTATCCTTGTCAGTGTGGCTCATTAGTAGGACCTCGGCCTTTGATTTCATACGATTCCCCGCTCAGGCAGTCTGACATATAAATCCAAAACGTAAATAGGTTTGCACCCGTATTTATTTAGTAGTTGTCTTAGTTTGGCTTAAAGCGTTTATTTAATGCTCTACGACCTAAACTTAAAGCTTCCTTAGCCTCCCACCCGACAGCTTCCCTGCTTACATCCCAGCAGGCGTTGGCACCAAACCCACACTTTCGTCTTAGCTCACTATCCAGTTCGGCGAGAGCGGGGGTGGTATGTGAATTACCCAAAGTTAAGTATTTCAGGATAAGTAAAAACTAATTTTATCTTTAAAATTCAGTTTTATTTCACCCAAAAATACTTCTTTAGTTATTGGCTTACTTTGTCCAGTAGAAGGTGGGTCGAGCCAAACCACGAGCTATTCTGCAGTCACGCTACAGCACTTTTTGAAAACACAACTTCCAGCCATAGCATGTTCTCCCAACTTACTTCTTTCACCAGGCCAACTTACATCTTGCAGATAGTGGCTGATGAAGTATTTTTTGTTGCGCCATGAACAAGCCACCCAAATCTCATCTAGAGGCACCCCCAGCGGCAAAAGCTGAGGGAGATGCCAACACTTTGAATTTGTGTGGGGGAAAGGCCATATGATTTGGGGCACCCTCATAGGCCCTTTTGATACCTCACAAATCCACGCAGCCAGTTTTGAGGGGAAAACTGGCATATTCACGGGTGTTTTACAGTATTTGTCTAAGTTGAGGAACAAAGAGAAGGCAGATCGACACGCTTGGAACATTCTTCCAGAAACCATAGTTGCGGCCGAGGGTTTTTTGGTAGCTTCCAGGTAAAACTGCAAGGTACGGATTGGACACTGTGCTCGTTCCCCACTCTGGGGTTCCACCACTGGGCCGAGAGCTTTGATAATCAGTGGAAGCAGATATGACCATTCTCTCTGGTGAATGCAGACAACTCAATCTGCCGGGTGG
>JAHWFP010014452.1:2814-43258 GCA_023313725.1 Lithobius niger
TCTTCCACCCCTCTCCTAAGTTCCTCCCATTTTCCCGAAGACCTTCCTCCACAAATATTGATAAATCCTGCCCTCCAGATCTCTCCACCATTCTCTTCATCCCTTCCCCTTCTCCTCCTTTCACGTTCTCCTCTAACCAGAAACTCTGTTCCCTCCTCCCCTTCTCTCCCTAGATGCCCCTCCCCACCAGACTCTAAGTCCCCTTTCTCTCCTTCCACTTCCCTCCCAAAAAAGTCATTCCCACTGCCTTAACAATCAAACTCCATACTCTACTCGCAGCCCCAGGGGCATAGTGCACCCCATCGCTGGACCACCCCTCCCTAGTCCAGACCCCACGCGTATCAACACACTCCACCTCTGGACCCCACATCCTCCTCAGCAACCGCGAATTAAACTTCCTCACTTCCTCCAACTCCTTACCCTCCATCCCCCTTCTCTCCGGAATCAGGCATACCAGAACCCGAGCACCCTTCCTAACCCTACACACTTCCCTCATGCACGACTCCAGCCCCCTCTCAAACCACTCACAGCCTCCCCTCCCTACATCATTACTTCCCGCACACAGGACAACAAATCCTCCCTCCTTCACCAAGGACTTCAATGTGCCTCCAAGCAACATTGACACATCCCCCCATCTTCCCCCCGAAATCGGGTGGAATCTAATAACCCCTCTATCCTCCCAATCCCCCCCAGCCCTCGCCAGTCTCTGCACATTACTGTCCCCAACAACAATACCATCCCATACCTTCCTCCCCTCCCCTCCTTCCCCCACTATTCCACCCTCTCCCTCCAGACCTCTCCCTCCCCATGTCATCCCCTTCTCAACCCCCAGAGTTCCCCCCCTACTCCTACAATCGGCAGTGCCATCAACACCTTCACCCTCCCCTGGCTCAATCTCCTCATTCCTCCCACCTAACTTATCCTTACGAATGCACTCTTTCCCTATGTCAACATTCAACTCAGCCATACCATCATCATCAACATCTCCCTCCCCACCCCCCTCATTTACATCAGCAGCACATACACTTCTAATATCAATACCACTACAGATCTTACCGCCATCACCAACATCCCCATCTCCCCCCAAACATACTACATCTTCCACATCAATCACTACCTCTCCATCCCGTAAAGCACTTCTACACCTCTCTCCGCTTCCACTTATCAAAGGAGCAACCTTCACACCTCCCCGTTCACCAAGGCCCCTAACGTCAGCAGGCACCATCTGACCCCTTCCCCTCTCCTCCACACTACTGTCTTCCACTACTGACTCAGAGTTCTTGTGCACTAGTCTTTTCTTGCTCTCCGCTTTCCTTTCCCTCCTCGTTTCACGCTCCTCTTCGAGCGCCTTCATCAAGTCGTCTTGCCACCTCTTCCATTTCTTCTCGTCCCTGTTTTCCTCTTCACTCCTGGCTTTCTTCCACCTCTCTTCCCATACCTCCATATCTTTCCTGGTTGCCTCCTTAACCTCCGCTATCTTTTCCAACCAGAAAGCGCTCCGGTCTTCCTTGCTCCTCCCCGATTCCTTCCCTTCACCTCGAGCTCCCTCACCAACCCTGACCACTCCCTGTTCCAACTCGTCCAACCATTGCTTCATCCTTTCTCTCTCCTCCTCCAGATCAGCACACCTCCTTTTGAGGTCTCTCACTTCCTCCCTGATCTTTTCCATTTCACTGGGCTCCTCAGTTCTCCCATCAATTCCACCTACTTTCCATGCCCCCTTAGCAGTCACAACTTCCTCCACCACCCCAACACCTACACCCTGTGCATACACTATTTCCACCAGATCCTCCCGAGTAAACAAATCAGCCATTGTACTGAGCCTCACACACTACCCTACAGCTGGGTCTAAACTTCACCACCACCTCTACCAACCACCACTCGACAGTACAGGGGAAAAACCACTCTCCCAATGCGAAGCAACACCTGCCCACACTCCAAAAGCACACTCTGGTCCCACTAAACGCAGCCACACTACACAATATATAGTCACAACACAAATGGCTTCCATCAAAATAAACCCGCAAGACACAGACAACAGCAACAATCCTCACCAAAAGACACTCAAGACCTCTACTGCCCCAAACAGCTCACCGCCACACCAAGCAAAACAACACACAGACTCGATCCAACAGCAAAAACCGAAACCGAAAGATCGCACACCTCCCGCATCAATGAACACTAGTCCCCAATCCACAATTCCAACGGCTTCCTATTACCAACTGACTCATAAAATCCGGCTGACAATATTGGTCAAGCAAACCTAGAAGGATTAATTCACCACAATCCACCGATTAATTCACAACAATCCACCGATCCCAAGTCAACAGTCTCAACCAAAACACAATCCGTCTACGAGACCCGCTCAACAATCCTGTGCCAACTCCGCCCACCACTTGCTTACAATCCACATCTCTCCAAGTCCCCAACAATCACTTGTCATCAACCTGCCGCCTCTACAATCTCTCAACAACACTCCAAATCACCAAAAAAAAATAACCAATCCACCCACAATCCACTGAAAACAAATAAATAGTCACCCACAACGTCGATCACTCGCTGTTCGAACGTGCCGCCGCAGACGGAACGCGCACAGACCGGGGGTCTAGTTCACTTCACTCTCCACTCCAGTCTCTCCAGTCTCTCTCCACTGGGAATATCCTCAAAAACCTAACTCACGCTATCATGCTGATTTTTTGGGTCCACTCGATAACTATATGTTTTTAATCCTAGTGGATGCTCATAGTAAGTTGCCATTCGTTCATAAAATGAAAAGCACCACGTCTGCGAAAGTTATTGAAGTACTAAATACCCACATTGCCGAATACGGATTGTTTGATTCTTTTGTTAGCGATAATGGACCTCAATTTACAAGTGAGGAATTCAAATCCTGGATTAAATCGCAAGGAATCCAACATCTCCGTGGGCCTGGAAATTCGCCATGGGTAAATGGGCAAGCGGAAATTTTTGTAAAGAATTTTAAACGAGTCTATAAAGCTGCGAGACGTGACGGGTTGACGATCCGGTAGAGTATCAATGCTTACTTAACATCGAGTAGAATTACAGTGAGTTCGACTACCCAGAGTATACCAGCTAAATTATTCTTTAATCGAGAATTAAAATCTAAAATAGACTTGCTGTATCCCGACCCTGTGTCGATTGTTAAACGGAATCAGCAAAAACAAGTTGCTAGCACACAACATCGTACGTCAAAACACTATCATGTTGGCGATACGGTTTGGTATCGTGATTTTAGTCGAACTAACGCACGATTATGGTCTGGCGGTGTCATTAAATCTAGACTACCGCATCTGATTTACGAAGTACTCACTGATGAACAGAAAGTTGTAACTAAACATCGTGACCAGCTTCGCATTAAACTGAATCCTGAAGTTGCAGAAAGCTTAACAAACGATGTCGTTCCAACAGCAAAAGCGGATAATTCGGGCATGAATAAATTTCCGAAGAATAGCGATTTTCAACATCACGCTAGCAAGCGAAATCCGAGTGGTTTGACAACTTCAGTTCCAGAGTCAGCTGATTATTTAAATCAGCGTCGAAAATCAAAAGGCCTATCACGTAGATCGTCTGTAGTAATGCCGACATTAACCAATGAAAATGATGTGCTCTTAAGATCATCCGACAATCCGCAAGGTCAAAATGTCACGCACGTACAAAATCGAGCAAATCACCCATTTCGGGGATAGAAGAGTCCGATGACGTCATTGATCCCAAAGTTTCCACCATGGCACAAAATTCTAGCGCCTCTCCAGAGATTAGAGTGCCAGATGGTACGGAACCTCCTTTATTAACAAGGATGTCTCCGCCGAAAGCAAGTTCATCGGGAATCTCTCTATCCAAACCAAAATCCAAAAAGCGTAAGGTTGCGCCATCTGTTGTAGATGCTGCAGCGCAGCCTAACTTCAATCATTCCGAACGTCCAAAAAGAGCTCGGCGAGCACCGGACAAGCTCGCAGATTATGACACATCATCAAATTAAATTTTGGAGTCAGGCTAACATCAACGTTTGTATCGGTTATGTGTAAACCAAATAAATGGTTTCATTTTAATTTGTTCCTTTAAGTAGGAAACCTGTGCGCGTTTCGTTGTGTGTATTTGGAATAGACCGAATGATTTTTTTACGCAGTGTCTCTAGTCCCGGTTGGGCTGTAACTGTTTCAAGCCTATTTGGTCGCGTTGCCGGGACCGGAGTTCTGCGTGTGTGGATCCCGACAAACAAAAAAAACGTAGTTTTTAGACAAACTTATATTAGTTTTGGGTAGGATTAGTTAGTTTACGATAGGTTAGGTTAGGTTACGTTGGTTAGGTTCACTTTAACACGCTGAAGGCCTAGTTTTCAACGAATTCACCGGGACCCGAGTCTTTATAAACTGGATCCCGTCACCGGGACCTGAGACACAGCCATGATTTTAATTGTTCCCGTGCTGGGAAAAATGTTATGTTTCAGGTTATATGTGTGGAAAATAGATTCCACGATTTTAATATACGTCTCTTTTCTATTTTCATATTTTCCGTCGCAAATGACAACTGCTCGGGAGCATGAGTACTCTCATTTGCGAGAATAACCAATTGGATCAACGACTGTTCCTTATTAGATAACGTCACAAGAGGGTAGTCGGTTGGCCAACAAAGAAATACACTTGATACTAGAACCTGAACTTCCTATTTCAACTTTAATTATAATAGTGGTCTTCATGATGCAAGTTTTCCGAGCATTGTTAAAATTTAAAAGATTTTGTTTATTTTTTGGGGGGTCTAGCTTTCGAAAAAAATGTAGTTTTTTTTCTTTAGAAAGCGCAACATTTTCTTCTTCTCTTAATAGATAAAATTAGAGTGACTAAAAAGAATCTAATGATGCTTGTTTGTTTTTCAGTAGTCTTAGATTTTTTTTTTTTAACGGGGATCCATTGTCGTGACTTGTCGTTATTTGTGGCAAGCCACGCTGGGAGGGTTGCATCCAACACTGTTCACCTTCCTCAGCTGACCTTAACCACTACATAATTTAATCAGTCTATCCATGCTTGTCGCCACCCTACATCCTGTGGATAATCACATGACATCATCATGTTATAAAACTGTACAGCACACAGGAAATAAAGTCCTTTAGCAAGTGTTAGTCTGCTTATCATTTACTGTCTGAAATGTCTTAGTTCGAAGAACCTACAAGTTCCGGAGGGAACATTACAAGAGCGACAGGCGGAGCTGGCGGATTGTTGTCATCAATATTAAAAAAATTATGATCCCCCCTTTGATGTTGGTGAATTTGTTTGGCGCCCCTCCCAAAAAAATTGTGTTAAAATTTTCATTTTTAAGTGAGTGTGTGAAAAGGTACTACGTCTACTTTCGCCTACTCTAATAAGCTGTGGGATGTACTAAGCTAAATAGATGTCTTATATTACCATTCTATAACTTGCTGTACGCTTCCTTTCTCGCATTTTTGTCCCTAACCCCCCTCCCCGTTAACACCTTCAACAAATTGTTGGGGCCGTGGTCTCTGCGGACAAATATTTTCATGAGACCTCTCCCCCCCCCCCCCCCTCGGTTGATAAATAATGAACGGTCCCTTATTTTTTATGTATAGTTATTCGCGCTTCACGTCATGTATGGCTTCATGAAAGTTTTGAAGAAAATAGCAAATAACCATTCTCCTAGATTTTTATTCCCACTCGGCTCGTTTTATTAGGTTTTTTTTTTGGCGAATAGGGGAGGGGGTTGTCCCCTCTTACCCCACACCCACTCTTTGCCCTATTGTTCGACTTTTGCTGTTGCAAAGTGAAATAATCCAACTTGATTTTATTTCATGTTTAGCATGTAGAGCATAATGAAGCATTAATGTTTCCAATTTACCAATTTTTGTTTTCAAGTTCCAAGTAGTTCAGTTATTTCGAAACCATAAATAAATTTATACTTTATGTTTAAGTATCTCAGCATTGACACTAACGAACACGACCGTAAAAGCGATGACAGGGTCCGAAGCTGACCAGCGGCGGTGTAAGTTGCGTTTGATGTGGCTGCTGGCGCACACCTCTATTCCTCACAAAATCATTCTCAAATCGATGGTGGTGCCAACCAGGCTCCTAGCGGCGGTGATTACGCACGGACAGGCTCTGAGGCGAATGTTCCCTCTCTGGTGTAACAATATAATATATCTAACTCTATGGTGCCTGTTGTTGTTTTCATTTAGCGCGTGGTGATGTCCCGTGTGATGTTTTGTGTGTATTCGTGAAGCTCCTAGTTACAGAGCTTTAATTCTACCACATTTAAGCACATTTAAGTACGATTTAAAGAAGTGCCTAGGACATTCTTACAATGATATCTGAATTTCGAAGTGTATTCCTTAGGAGAAATACAAAAATCCACGGACAACAAACAATTGACGCCCATGTTTCCTCACGTGTTTTGCGTTTCTGCACTCGTGATTAAAAATTGGAAGGGTTCGCTGACTTAGTATACTTCAGGTATATGTTCGTTATTACCTGAAAATCCCGAATTGCTCAGTTGTAATAGCAAACGTTTTTCAGAAAATGCTAACTTCAAAAATTAATTTTCTCAGGAAGAAAACATACGGCCATTGGTTGGAGTAATCTTCCACAATTCGACGGACAGTGCGATCGGATAACAATATCTAGTCGCAATCTGCGGTGATTTCGGTGTGACTTTAGTTAGTGCGAAAGTATCCTACGAACTGCAGGCTTCGAGAGAACATTTTAGCTAATCGCATGTTAGGATCATGTGACTTGGAGGCTGTACATCTTACCAGGAATAGTTCAATGTATTTTTGTCAGTTTTAACTATATAATAACCATAACAATGTCAATTCAAGAAGATTTGCAGAGAATTATACCTTCCGTGAACGAAGACTGTGAGGAGGATGTATCCTTTGTTGAAGCTCAAACAGGTGCTTAAAATATTTTGGATACAGTCATTAAAAAAAAAGCTATACATTTTAAATTGCATTCATAGTTCAAAAGTATAGCCAGTGTCGGGTTAGAAGCTACTTTATCACTATCAAAAAACAAAAAAGAACTCGTTTGATATTTGGCATCTGCAAGTGAAAACGTGCTGATAGCAAGACACTTAAAAAAACTGCTCCATTAAGCCCCATTGTGTTACTGTAATAAGAGTGGTGTACTGGCAGCCAGACACTTACAGGTTTTGAACTTTGGTTTAACGCTTTTGGACATCAATTTGACACTTGTGCACTTGGATTTAACTCTTGTGTACTTCAATTTAACATTAGTGGATTTCAAATTAACACTCTTGTCTTTGGATTTAACATACTTGCACTTGAATTTAACACTTTAGCAATTGAAATTAAAGCATTGAAATAAGCTAACTTTTTTTTTAATCGCTGTAAAGAATGTGAAATTATATAAAATATATTCAGAGAAATTTTAACTAGTTGCCACTGTAATGTAATTTCGCTGCGACGCTCCCCAAACTACGAAATATCCTACAGCAGCTTTAAATAATATCCTACGGCAGCATTTGAAGCGAATGACGTCTACTTTGGTGCGCAGGGGTTCGTCAGAGGAACCGCGTAGCGCTCGCTCTCGCGCTATGCCATTATTGTGACACGCCCCTGTGCTTTGGAGATACAAGCTGGTTTATGCAGTGTAGGCTTGTGTGAGACGCCTTCACTCCACAGGAGAAACGACTCACAGTTGGGTGTTCTAACGTCCTTACTGCAGATATTCATAACAAGTCTTGCTCAAACCTTCGTGCCAGCAACCAACCAGTGACTATGTTCGCACGCTCACAAGCAGACGCTGCCACTTACGATAACACTGGGAGGAGTGCGTCCAAGGCAAGCAGTGGCGGCTTGCGCACCCTCACGGTTGTTCGTTTACGAGGCGCTTCTCATTGTAGTACGCTTTCATGTAATTTATTATCTGTCTAGTTCAGGCCATTTTTTAACATGGTAACTGCTGCTCCAAGTGGAGCACCAGCCTTCACGATTGGAGCACCAGTCAGCATCATGGAGCAGTGGAACACCAGCCGTTGTAAATCCGTTCCTCAAAGTTTTTAAAACTCATTTTTCGTTTTCAAAAAAATTATTTTGATAAAAAATAAAATATAGATGACACGATTATGTGTAAGCTTTTGATGGAATTCGTTCGTCACCGGTTATTTTCTGAAATTCCTAATGCCTCCAACCCTATCTAGTTTAAACACTTAGAACTGAAAACATTAGGATGGCAATGGCCGCATGTCTCCAAATCATGTCCATTCATTTTTATTCCCATGGCACCATTATATGGTATACTCACTCCACTCACAACCTTCTAAATGAATGAAATAAATTTAGAATGTAAATTTCTGAGAACTGGAGTGCAAAACTGTATATGTATTCCGACCCTCTCCCCGCCTTTTGACTGCCCTCTGTCCAAAGAATCATGGCTTTTTTTTACTATATGGCGCACCACTTCATATTCCTTAAAAAATGCCCTGATCTAGTTTATGCTCGTGTAAATATTGCCTTCCGGCCTCCATTTCTTTAGGTTTTCCAACACGGTTCTCCTTTTGATAAAACAATATCTGTACTAATTTAGTAAATACTGTAAAAATGCAGTGCAGTAACATTAAAAAAACAGTAGTGATATTTTTGTATTAGCTACTTTTTTTTCCTAATGTTGTTATGTACACTTCCTCCTTGTGAATTCTTGTCAGTTACAAGCTCAACAATGATTTTGATTCAATAGCTTCCCCTTGCGACTCCTCGTCGTCGTTCCGTGGCTTTCCTTGCAGGCTTATTGTTTAGTACTACTTGATCTATAGCTGCCGTACATACGTCGAATTCAGTAACCTTGCTGTCAAAATTTCGAACATCAGTTTCGCCTAGTGGTTGCAATGGTTAAACGCGTAACCGATAACCGTGGCAAGTTAGGTTAAACGGATTTTAATTTCCGTGTTCGTGTAAACGTAATCTACCAAGATAGCATCGATGGACATGCATCCTCCCAACATCCCCTCTTGAATCACCACCATGACAGATCGAGAGGAAAGGTAGATAGCTGGCTAACGCCGGAACGTCACTTATGGAGGGTCTGCGCTGTGTTCGTGCATGCACAGATGGGTAGCCAAGCAGGGCGGATCTAAAGAGTTTTAATTCCTCCAAGGTAACAGCATCCTGCAAAAATATGCAGGTAGTGTATATTTCCTCTTAGGCAATAGAAACCAATTTTGACCTCCCCCCACCCCCAGGTAAAATTTAGGGATGTGACGATTATCGGATTCATATTGGTATTGCCAGTTATCGGAGGCAATTCCGATGTCCACCTCCGATGTGCCGATATATCGTATTGGATCAAATACACGCCGCCCTTCTTTCTTTGTATACGGAAATGGCCATAACTTCGCTAAATATTGACTGATTTTGACATTCAAATACACCATTTTAACCCTTTTTTCTCCAGCTTTCCAATGGTGCAAACCACAAGTCGTTAGAAGTTATGAATTAAAAACCATTTAACTTACAGTTTTGAATAAACGTCGCCTGCAAAATAAGAAAAACTGCTGCTTGCTCGTATTTTAGGACTAATATATCATAAAGTGCTCGTCTGTTCATTAAATAATATCAACATTTTCACATATTTAGATTTTTACATCTTTACAATTGTGCAGAAAATGTCTGGCTGCATGCACTTTTTTTGTGGGGTAAGGTCTGGGGAAAATAGCTGCAGGATAAAAGACCTTTGTATTACACATTTTTTTATTTTCTTTAATATTTTTATGAGGCTATGTTAAATATAAGTTTCTTGTTTGCCAAAACATATTGTTAACGAGCGCCACCGAAATACGCCAGTTTTTCAAAAATGTGAAATTTTTTTTTCTTGGAGCACCCAAATGCCTCGCCGAGGCATATCTCGCCGTGTTTACAATAATGGACCAAATCGGCCCAAATTTTCCATATCAATAGCCTGTCCAAATACAAGACACTTGGGGAAGCCCAAATTCGGACTTTCCACCAGGAAATACCATTAAACTACGTTTGAAGATCACCCCAAAGCCACTTCAGTGCTCCCTCAACATGGCCGCCATTGTTAAACTCTGTACTTATGTATTATCATTTTATTCTTTTCCTTTTAGGGCAAAAAGCCCGAACACACTAGCTTAGTGCATTTTAGGAGGAGCTTCCTCTGTGAAGGTACTGAACCTCGAGGATTTGTACAGACAACCATTTTGCAGTGTGATATTTTTTATTGTGTTTGTCGGCCGCAATCCTTATGAAAAATTTCCACAACGATCAATTTTAACTTCAAAATGTTAAACGTTCCCAGTTACTTAATGTGTTATAGCATCCAACTAAGCTAGTTTATTTATCCGCATTTATACTTTTATAATAATCTTTTACCCCCAGAAACGCTACCATGTGTCCAGACGTACTACGACCTGGCATTCTACCGGACACAAATTTTCAGTGTATATATGTTTATGTTAGTTCTCCTCTGGACCTGACTGAGACCTACCAAATGCTACAGATAGCTTGTTCCACTATTAAAAACCAAAAGATGTTTATAAAAGATCTATTCCAACCCAATCCGAATGTCAAACTGTGCAAAAACTTCGAATCCCCTTTTTTGCCCCCCTCCCCAGCCCAAACTAGTTGTGGTGTATAACATTGCAGTTTACAGTTAAAGCTTGTTTAATTTAATCGTAATGTTTTCTGCATTACTCAAAGCCAAGTAATAAGCTTTAACCTGAGCCTATTCACGTTGCAAACATGTAAATATTCATTCCATAGCCAATAATACAAAGTAAAGGCCTATTTCCCAAAGTTCAATTGAGTTCAATTAAAACTCAAACAGGCCTATCTTTTCCGTCTTTACATGTCCCTACTCCTTCAAACGGCTCTGCACCCAGTTCCTTTGTTCATCCGACTTCTCCTCCCACTTTCCATTGTTCTCAAGGCCCTCAGCCAATCAGACCCCCACAGCTATCCTTGGCGTCCGCGCCTACTTCCGGTAATGTGTATAAAACCCCAGCCCCAGAATCCCTCGTTAGCACAGCTCACAGATCTCAAGCTAGAGAAGGGTCACGCCAGTCGGGAGTGGAGACGCCATGTCCGGAGAAGCCATGCCGGGCACGATGGTAGTGGTTCGTATGTTATAGTTTAGCTTTTGAAAGTTCAGTTTAGGACCCCCATATTCTAAATTTTAGTTTAAAAACGTAAACTTAACTCTCTAGCTTGTTAAAATTTATGGTGGTGATTTTTAACTTAAACTAATTGACGATTTGATCTTTGTGGAAGTCAAATTGAAACAAACTGATGCCTAAGAGTAAAATTGCCGGGCTTTTTATTACTTAGAATAGTTCTCGAGGGAACTAAGGGAGGTTGATCTTTTTGTACTTGGAAAACTTAGTAACATAACTGTGGACGGTTGATCATGTACAAACATACTGTCAGACTTTCAGTTACGGCTGTTAAGTCTTTTGGGTGTCTCCGGGAGCACCTAATATTACTTTTTCTCTTGTGAAAATTTAAACTTTTACTCAAGCACAAGCGTTGTTTGTTTGATTTGTGAAATACTAAGTGTATATTCAAACTTGTTGCTTTTAAATAATTTATTTCAAAAGCTATCAGAAACAAAACGTAATGTAAAGTGTTCTTTATTATCTGTTGCATAAATAAAACCAGGAGTTTTAAGCTTCAGTCGTTTGCTAGATTTGATTAATTGTATTTTAGTGTAAAATTAAATATGTAGCCAATCTTTAGATTTTAGCTAGTAAAACAGTTAAATCCACCGTTGGTGGCAGCGATACCGTTTAAGGTTAGGCCCCTTAATTAGGACGGCGCTCCATCCCCCATGCTGGGACAGTGCCCATGCTGTGTTTAATAACGTAAAAAGTTGTCATTAACACCGATTAACCTCAAGCTGAAACTCCACGTACACCAGGGAAACCGGGGGCGTTACAAGCACCTAAGCCATTGTAGCGTCCGCCGTTACAACTGGTGGCAGAGGTGGGATAAACAGGTGCCGTTCCCGTCAAGCGTTTTCTCCCCTGCCATGCTACATGCCTAGAAGGATGCAAGCCACTTCCAACTAGATGTCTGTGGTCCAGCCAAACATGGCCACGAAGCAGATGCCTGTGACAAGCTAAAAAGTCACGAAACAGAAGAAAATAGTACAACCCCCGTCGCAGCTTCAACCACTGCCGGCGCCAGGAAGCAACAGCTGCCGCTTCCAGTTGACGTCCTCAAGCCGAGAGCCGTCCAAACCCCATCCGATGCTGTAGGAGAAGAGGCCCGAGAGAGAAACTACGCTCCGTGCAACCAAGTCGTGGATTTTGCGTGCAACGCCGAGGTCCCGTGGATTTGACCGCCTGTGACGATCGACTCCGGAAAATCAGTGCCGAACTTCTCGTACTACGGTGGAACGGAAGGACAGACTGACCGTACAGCGATTGTAACTTTGGGTAAGTGTACATGAGATATGCTTAGAGGCCGCCAAGCCGAGTGTTGTAGTTGATAGCATTTATGCAATTTAGCTATTCATATACCAGAGTGCTGGGGGTTTTTGAAGGTGTGTTTTTATGTGCAATCTTACTGGATTTGGTAGAGAAGTTTTTTTAATAATTCGCTCTGCTCAAAAGTAACATTAAATTTTAGGCGGCTGCTTTTAATTTTTGTTTCATTTATAAAATTTGAAACCACGTTAACCATTAAGACTCAAAATGTCCGAAATGGAAGAATTAGACGAAATCATTTGTGATATCACAAACAAGGACTTAAAGAAGGCCTGTTTAAACTTAGGCTTTACAGTCAGTGATTCTAGAGCCGAAACCCAACAAATCTTACGAGCAGCCCTCGAAGACGGTAAATTGGATTTAAGTGAACTTTCCGATGCACTAGCTAACGCTATTGAAAGGCGAGAAGCTGCAATTTTCGCAAAAAAGGAACTCGGAGCTAAGAAAAATGATCTGTTTTTAAAAGCAGAAGAATTAAAGTTAAGAGCACTCGAAATTGCGGACGCAGATAAACGCCGTGCTCATGAACTAGCTTTAAGGGACCAAGATGCTCAAATTAAAGATCGTGCTAGTGCTATAGAGTTAGCTAAACTGGACAAGCAGCTCGAATTAGCGAAGCTAAATGCTGCTACCGTAAATCTTAACCCCGCTCCTAGTGGAGCTAATGGCGTTCCCCCAGCTCCCCTGAATCCAGTTGCAAAACATGGTAAAGTGGCCGACATAGTTCGTTTGGTCAATAGGTGGACGCCCAATACTGATCTTAACAGTTTTCGTAATATTTTTGAATGAACCTTAACTAGTCAAAAGATTCCTAAAGACCAATGGGTCACGGGTCTTCAACCCCTCGTCGGTGAAATTCTGATTAAAATTTGTGATCAGCTAACAGACTCTGAAATGCAGGATTACGAAATAGTCAAAAGTAAACTACTTGCCCGTTTTGTACAGACTAAAGAGTCTCTGCAAACCCAGTGTCGTTCCTTCGAAAAAACTGTAGAAATGCAATTCCAGGATTATGCATTCGAGTTAGAAACTCGTTTCACACGTTGGTTAACTTTGGCTAAAATTAACCGGGACTATGACAAACTTGTTAATTTAATGCTTTTAGAGCAATTTTATAAATCTTGCCCTACCCAACTTAGAAAATGGATCCCTGATCAAATTAAGTTAGGGACGTTGGCTGAAGCAGCCCAACTTTGTGACGAATTCACAACCCGCAATAAACAAATTGCTAACGAGACTGCCACTCGTGCAGCCAAAACACAGCCCATTGCTGCACCGTCGAACCAAGGTTCTAAACCTACTGGTCAACAGCGTGGTCACAACCGTAACCACAACACGACAGCTAATCCGGCCGGATCTGTCAGTGTGAAAGCAGATAACCCAGGAGGGGACCCTGCCATAAACATTAGTGCAAGTGAAAAAACTAACCCTAATGAAGATAGAGTTAGGCGCTGCTACGTGTGTAATTCTCCCCATCATTTTCGTAGTGAATGCCCCGAGCTTAACTCGAAACCCCAGCAAGCAAACGCATGTTTCCCAGTTGGGAAAAATGCTAGTGAAATTCTTAAGGCTAGTACTCTGGCCGGTAGCATAGGGAAAAATAAAATTAATATTTTATGCGACTCCGGAAGCACAGTTTCGCTAGTTAGCGCCAAGCTCGCTAGGAATTGTCCACGTTTAAAACGTAAAATTAAATGTCAAACTGCCTTGTGTAGCCAAGTGTTTACATTAGATCAGGTATATCTAATCCTAAGGTTACATGATGGCACAGTGTTAAAAACAGTAGCATGCATTACACCGGTCAACAATTCGTTCTATGATGTCGTTTTGGGCGTGCCAGGATTAGAATCATTAAGCCTACAGCGCAGACCAGTAATCGCCACGCCCCGTGATTTTTCTCCCCTGCCAGCCAAGGTGGCTACGCCCCCCGTCAGAAACGGCCCACGTCAATCGAAGAAACGTAAGAGCCGCCGTAAACAAACCAGCCCCGCGGGATTGGTCAAGACCCACACCCCCACAGTGCTTTCGCCAATCGTCGTTAAGACCTCAAGCGCAGATGAAAGGGGTCTGCTGAAGACTTCGGAAGCCAACCCATTACGAGATAATGAGACCCAAGTCCCCTCCCTTGAACAGTGGATGGACTGTCGCCATCTTTGTTGGCGTAAACAAGCAACGAAAAATGCGTTGAACCTGCCTCCTAGGGGCAAAATAAAACGAAGTTTGTCAGCTAGTGATATAAACAAAAGTTTAGTCATGCCAGAAAACCCAGAATTGGCGATTTTAGCTTTGACGAATGGCTTAAGTTACGTGAGATAACTTCCCCCAATCTTAAGTTGGAAACAAGTAATTTAAAGGTCGGCATTAAAAGTGTTCCCCCTATATGCTTTGATTTTTTTCCAGAGTTTTGTAAAGTTAAATTGCCGGATTTTAATCTAAATTAAAACCAGCGTGTTAAGCAAATAAAAAACTTAAACATAGTTTTTCCCAGTCCTTTTTTTTGTTAAAAGTATGACCGATGTTTTAATGTGAATTCTACGTCAGTCTAGGGTGGAAATAAATGCATTTATTATGGCTCTAGCACTGAATTGGTGTTTCCAATAAAACGGAGGTTTAATACCTAACCTAAAGTAGTTTTTCTCTAACTCAAGAGTTTTTTTGTGTTACAAGTAAACCGGAAATCTCACAAAGTGTTTTCCCGTGCATGTTTCTTTTAAACAATGAGTAGTTTGTCGCTACAACCGTGGCTCCATCTAGGAGCAACCAAACCTAAAAATAGTGTATTTGCTGAATTTTAAATCTTAAAACTTCAGAGTCTACTGGACAAACCTGGAAAGCATCTAGTGATTGTTGCTGCATCAAGACAGCATTTTCGTTAAACATTTAATTGTTAAACATTGCGTTTCAGTACAAATTGACTGAAAATTATTTTTGCGTGCATTTTTAATTTTGTCATTTTGGTCAGTTGGGAGCTCATCCTGAAGCAACTCCCAGTTAATTCCCGTTTTGGCCTTCACACCTAAATTTTAAGTGCCTATGTTTTACTCTTTTTTTCACTATCAACGTCTCCCTATATGGGAGAATATTAACAAAGATTGTAACGACACTAATTAAATATTCATTAGGAATATTCTACGGGAGCTGCAATCTGTCCCCGGTTGGCTCTTCTTTAAGTTTTCTACGAAATGGCTTTCTTCCCCAAAACAGCTATCTGTCTACCCCTCTGCGAAAAAGGTTAGCACTGTCGTTAAAAGGTTGTTAGTTTTTATCCACAAAACTTCCCAGTGTTGTATTGTTATGTTTAAGTTATGGGTTATACCTTGAAACCCTTTAGTGTCACTTTCAACATGTAAACAAGTTGTTTGGTAACCTCAAACCATTCCCAGTGGGAGTAGTTTAACAGTAAATAGAACTGGTAATTTTATGCGTGCCAATAGTATACAATTCTCCAATCCCTATCGCAGCGGCTAGGTTTATTGTTATGCGTCCGTCGGTTTTTATCGCAGCCGACCGGGATAAAAAAAGGCTAGACTAGAGCAGAGGCAGAACGGCTAGGGACATATTATCAGAGCAGTAGATGGCCTCATTTATTTGTTACAACGAAACAACAAAACTTAAACTTTGTACTTTTACTTTGAAAACTAGTGTGTTTCTAGATAAATGTCTTTTTGCCCCATTTTCAAATACTTGTACGATATTCCTGCACCTAGCAGCGCGGACAGTATTTAGTTAATAGTTGCAAAAATAGTAAATGTTAACTTGTGATTTTATTTTACTTAAAGTTCTCTGAGCCACAAAAACGTTGGTCCACCAAAAATACAAAACGGCAAAGTCAACATTTATGTATACTGTGTATTTTGTTTCATGTCAAACTTTTTATATTTTTGGCGGTCTTGTGTTTCTGTACATCTTGTGTGCACTAACCCTTATATTCTAGCTTTTATTCCGAGTTCTCAGGAACCCCGAATAAAATCCTGCGTTTGGGGGCGTGTAAACGAGCGCTACCGAAAAACGCCAGTTTTTCAAAAAATTTGAAATTTTTTTTCTTGAAGCACCCAAATGCCTCGCCGAGGCATATCTCGACGTTTTTACAATAATAGACCAAATCGCCCCAAATTTTCCATATCAATAGACACTTGGGGAAGCCCAAATCCGGACTTTCCACCAGGAAATACAATTAAACTACGTTTGAAGATCACCCCAAAGCCACTTCAGCGCTCCCTCAACATGGCCACCATTGTTAAACTCTGGACTTATGTATTATCATTTTATTCTTTTCCTTTTAGGGCAAAAAGCCCGAACACACTAGCTTAGTGCATTTTAGGAGGAGCTTCCTCTGCGAAGGTACTGAACCTCAAGGATTTGTACAGACAACCATTTTGTAGTGTGATATTTTTTATTGTGTTTGTCGGCCGCAATCCTTATGAAAAATTTCCACAACGATCAATTTTAACTTCAAAATTTTAAACGTTAAACGTTCCCAGTTACTTAATGCGTTGTAGCATCCAACTAAGTTAGTTTATTTATCCGCATTTATACTTTTATAATAATCTTTTACCCCCAGAAACGCTACCATGTGTCCAGACGTACTACGACCTGGCATTCTACCTGACACAAATTTTCAGTGTATATATGTTTATTTTAGTTCTCCTCTGGACCTGACTGAGACCTACCAAATGGTACAGATAGCTTGTTCTACTATTAAAAACCAAAAGTCATATATATAAGTGTTTATAAAAGATCTGTTCCAACCCAATCCGAATGTCAAACTGTGCAAAAACTTCGAATCCCCCTTTTTGCCCCCCTCCCCCGCCAAAACTAGTTGTGGTGTATAACACTGCAGTTTACAGTTAAAGCTTGTTTAATTTAATAGTAATGTTTTCTGCATTACCCAAAGCCAAGTAATAAGCTTTAACCTAGGCCTATTCACGTTGCAAACATGTAAATATTCATTCCATAGCCAATAATACAAAGTAAAGGCCTGTTTCCCAAAGTTCAATTGACTAAAACTCAAACAGGCCTATCTTTTCCGTCTTTACGTGTCCCTACTCCTTCAAACGGCTCTGCATCCAGTTCCTTTGTTCATCCGACTTCTCCTCCCACTTTCCATTGTTCTCAAGGCCCTCAGCCAATCAGACCCCCACAGCTATCCTCGGCGTCCGCGCCTACTTCCGGTAATGTGTATAAAACCCCAGCCCCAGAATCCCTCGTTAGCACAGCTCACAGATCTCAAGCTAGAGAAGGGTCACGCCAGTCGGGAGTGGAGACGCCATGTCCGGAGAATGCCATGCCGGGCACGATGGTAGTGGTTCGTATGTTATAGTTTAGCTTTTGAAAGTTCAGTTTAGGACCCCCATATTCTAAATTTTTAGTTTAAAAATGTAAACTTAACTCTCTAGCTTGTTAAAATTTATGGTGGTGACGCCTGTAGCGGCATCTTAGGTTTTCTCACCCCATAACGTCAGAGTGGTTCTCTTAACCATAAACCAACTTTTCCCGTTTATTTTAAACGGATTTTTAACTTAAGTTAATTGACGGTTTGATCTTTGTGGAAGTCAAATTGAAACAAACTGATGCCTAAGAGTAAAATTGCCGGGCTTTTTATTACTTAGAACAGTTCTCGAGGGAACTAAGGGAGGTTGATCGTTTTGTACTTGGAAAACTTAGAAACATAAGAAACATACTCATGTAGAAACATACTCTCAGACTTTTATCAGTTGCGGCTGTAAGTCTTGTGGGTGTCTCCGGGAGCACCTAATATTACTTTTTCTCTTGTGAAAATTTAAACTTTTACTCAAGCACAAGCGTTGTTCTTGTTTGTTTGATTTGTGAAATACTAAGTGTATATTCAAACTTGTTGCTTTTAAATAATTTATTTCAAAAGCTTTCAGAAGCAAAACGTAATGTAAAGTGTTCTTTATTATCTTGCATAAATAAAACCAGGAGTTTTAAGCTTCAGTCGTTTGCTAGATTTGATTAATTGTATTTTAGTGTAAAATAAAATATGTAGCCCATCTTTAGATTTTAGCTAGTAAAACAGTTAATTCCACCGTTGGTGGCAGCGATACCGACAGTTTAAGGTTAGGCTCCTTTAATTAGGACCGGCGCTCCATCCCCCATGCTGGGACAGTGCCCATGCTGTGTTGAATAACGTAAAAAGTCATCATTAACACCGATTAACCTCAAGCTGAAACTCCACGTACACCAAGGAAACCGGGGGCGTCGCAAGCACCTAAGCCGTCGTAGCGTCCGCCGTTACAATATTAACCTGTTAATTTTGCATTACATTGTCCTCAATGAAATGTCTCCCTGGAGGTTTTTCGGTTGTGTGTCGCCGCCTGCCTGCATGTCCCTACTGCGCCTGCGCGACGCAGTCCTCATCTATATAAGCGGGAACGTGGCCGGCATTCATTTTCCTCCAAGTGGTTCCTTCCGTCACCTTGCTCGTCTTGTCTCCCTTTTCGCCAGGAATTTGGATTTTCGCTTTCGCGACATCTACATTTCGCGACCTGTATATGACAACCGCTGAAGACGTCTCAGCCCTGATGGCCTTTCAACCAACACCTTGGCTCCGGACGCTGCTCTAGACCGGGACGCCCATGTCGCGAATGACGATAGCTCGCTGCTTCAGGACGACCAACGCACCCCGCCGCCGCCCGACCTGTCGTCATTAGAGGAAGACTTTCGGCAAGCCAAGGCGTTCTTCCGAGAAGTCTCCCTTTCCTGCCATTCTACATGCCGGCTGGTGCAACCGCTAGGCACCGGTTCTCGAATGGAAAGCCTATGTCGTCCCTTCGCGACGTCATCTTTCCCGTCATTTTCCTCGCCAACTAGATCAGTCAACGAACCTTGTCGTTCAACGTTCCCCTACCGGAACCAACAACCTTCGCGACACTGGATTGCGCCAAACGCCTTTTCCTGCCGTCCTATACGCCGGCTGTGGCGACCGCTTGGCACCGGTTCACAGACGGAATGCCTATGTTGTCCCTTTGCGACATGATCTTTTCTATCATTTTCCTCGCCAACTAGATGTGTCAACGTACCCTGTCGCTCGACTGGATTGTGCCAAGGACGTCTCAGCCCACGGCGCCCTTTCAATCATCGCCCGGCTCCTGATGCTGTTTCCCTCGCCGTCAGTCCATGTCGACCGGTGTACTGGGGCACTCATGTCGCAAAAGACGACACCACCACTGCGCCGTCTAGCGACACCCATTTTCGTCCAAGAATGGGTTACGTCAACCATGAGCCAAGATAACCACAAACGACAATCTCCCATCCTTACGTCCACATCAAGGAAACCCTTTTCTGTCCTAGAACGGGTAGTGTCAACCGTGTGTCGCGACAGACACAAGCGACACTCTCCCATCTTCTCGTCCACGGCAAAGAAACGAAAATCTACATCCCTTTTGGCCACGACCACTGCACCACCTAACGGCACCCTCCCTCACAGAGAAAACATCGACTGGCCCGCCGATTCAAGCCTAGCTTTCGTCACTCAATCACAGCCCGGCTTTCACTTTCCACCCTGTCATGCACAAGAAATGAAAGGACGCACCTCATTCATCAGTGTTCCCCACGGGTAAAGCTCCTCCTGACTCGCGGACCCAAGCCACCTTTTGCGACTCTACCTCAGCACAGCTTTCACTTTTTTTCTGTCTCGGACGTGAAATGAAAGGCCGCAATTAATCAGGGTTCCCCATGAGAAACGCGCCTCCTGTCCTGCCGACTCTAGACCAGCTTTCGTCACTCTCTACAGCCCAACTCTCACTTCTCATCTGTCTTAACACAAGATGTGAAAGGACGCAGCTCATCATGCCCCCTATGGGGAAAACTCCTCCTGACCCACCGCCCAGAACCCATCTTTCACCTCTAACCAACAATCATGTCTTGACAGCTTCAGTAACTTTGGTCAGCTCTCGTCTTGCTTCACTCCGATAACTGGAAAGACCACCACACTCAAGGAAGACATCATGGCTCCTTCACAAGCTGGCCGGTAACCTCGGCAACTGCGTTCCGCACCATCGCCCCTCTACGTTTGCTTACGTTTCAGGTCATTCTGATAACGAAGTTGTCCACCACTCACAAGGAAGACATCAGCCGTCCATCAGAGCCGGCCAGTACCCACGGCAACTAAGCTCAAAACAACATGGCATTCGCAACTACAACACACTTTTGAGTGAAGAGAGAAGTCGGAAGCTATTAGCACGCCTTGCCGTTCGTCTCGTCCGTGCCTGACCCCACGTCTCGAGTGCACCTCAAGAACAACAGTTGCTCACCACTGAAGCTCGTCTCATTTGCGTCCAGAACCCACGTTTGGAGTAAGAACGAAAACGGAAGCCATTTACACGCCCTGCCGTTCGTCCCGACAGTGGCTGTCCCCACGTCTTCAATGATACCCAAGACAACAGTTGCTGTCCACATTAATACTCAACCCATTCGTGTGTAGAACCCAATTTTGGAGTGAAGAGTAAAATTTGACAACCCTTCACACGCCTTGCTGTCGCCTCGTCCATTCCTGACTCCACGCCTCGAGTGAAACTCAAGACAACAGTCGCTGTCCACTGAAGCTCATCTCATTCGTGACCAGTGAATAAAGAATGAAAACGGAAACCATCAACACGCCCGCTGCTCGTTTTGACTGTGGTTGACCCCACGTCTCAAGTGAAACTCAAGACAACAGTTGCAGTCCACATTGATGCTCGTCCTATTCGTGGCTAGAACTCACGTGTGGAGTAAAGAGTGAAAACGGAAGCCATTTACATCCCTTGCTGCTCGTCTCGACTGTGGCTAACCCCAAGTCTCGAGCGAAAATCAAGACATCAGTTGCTGTCTCCACTGATGCTCGCCTCATTCGTGGTTAAACCCACGTTTTGAGTGAAGTCGGAAGCCGTTTACATCCCTTGCTGCTCGTCTCAATTGTGGCTAACCCCACGTCTCGAGTAGAAATAAAGACAACAGTTGCAGTCCACACTGATGCTCGTCTCATTCATGGCTAATACTCATGTTTGGAATAAAGACAGAAATTGGAAGACATTGACATGCCCTGCTGCTCAGTGGCTGACCCCACGTCTCAAGTGAAAAGAAAGACAACAGTTGTTGTCCACAGATGCACATCACATCCGTGCCAAAACCAACGTTTTTAGTGAAGACAGAGTCACAAAGCGTTTGCCCTTCTCGCTGCTCGTCTCGACCGTAATTGACCCCACGTCTCGAGTAAAAACCCCCCAAAAAAATTGCTATCCACACTGATGCCCGTCTCATTCTTGACTACCACCCACGTTGAGTAAAGAGTCAAGACGGAAGCAGTTTCCACCTCTCTCGACTTTTCCTGTCCATGGCTAGCTTCAAGTCTCGAACAAAAATCAAGACAACGGTGGCCATCCACACTGCTGCTCGTCTGATCCGTGACTTAAAAACCCACGTTTTGAGTGAAAAGTCAAGCCAGATGACGTTTTTCACCTCTCCCAAGTTTTCTCAACCGTAGCTGTCCCCACGTCTCGAACGAAAATAAGACACCTGATGCAAATCCAACCGGTGCTCGTCTCAAACATGGCTAAACCCACGTTTTGAGTAAAGAGTCACACAGATGACGCCCTCAACTCTCCCAACATCTCGACCACGAATTACCCTCGTTTCAAGTGAAGATTAAGACGACCATTGCTGTCTACACTAGTTTCTTTCGTGCCTAGAACCACGTTTTGAGCGAGGTTTTCAAGACGAACAACGTCTTCATCTCGAGCCCCTTGTCTCGACCTTAACAAAGTCATATCCATGGCACAACCTTTACGCATACCTGTTCCCACGATTCGAACTCCTTCTACAGGTACTGAAGAAAGCCAAGGGAAGCCAAAGCCTTCTCCTCAGAGCCCTTCTGGCCAAACTTCTCACCAGTAACCCTTCACCCAAATCTGGTATTCCGAACCTGAACGCTTCTAAACTGCCCGTCCGACTCTCCGTCCCAACCTCTCCGAACCCACACAGAACATCCGAATAAACGGAAACCTACTCTTCCTGCCTGGAGACTCACAAACAGGAGAAACCTTAGCTACAATGATTTTCCGTTGGTGAAAAAAAACAATCGATGTCACCAACGACAAAGCCAACCTAAAAGAGAAACGGCAACAGCACACGACGTCACAGCAATTTCAACATCATGGGCACACCATAATGCCATTCCAATAGAAGAAATCCCACAGGAGGCTTCCTGGCGTCACTCAACGACATTCACCTCCCACTACCTGGGGAATATGTCAAGTGAAAAAAAGGGACTACACCGGCTGGGTCCATTCGTCGCAGCCAGAACGGTGGTGAAGCCCCCTTAAGCACATGCAGAACGAAGCAGAAGCAAGCCATTCCATGATGGAAGCAAACCATCCATAGAAGGAAGCAAGCCATTCATAGTAGAAAGCAAGAACCCAGAGCCACCAAACTACACGAAAAAGATCCAACTTCCTGTTTCATCACCTTGTTCTGAATAAAGTGCGAATTTTTACCATAATAAAAATTTTTGGGAGAACGCCTGCTTGCATTCCGGGGCGCCCCGTCAGATCGGTGCCCGCCACCACGTTCGAAGAGGTCTGCTGATAATGCAAAATTATCAGGTTAATATGTTTTGGCAAACTAGAAAGAACATTTTGCCGGCCCTCAACCCGGCCGGCTAAAAATGGTTTCTTTTTTGCCTAAAACATACTTAACCAATGGCTCGCCCTGCCTCCCCTCTCGAGTCACCGCCTGACAGATTGAGAGGAAAATGAATGCCGGAACTGGCCACGTTCCCGCTTATACAGAGGATGACTGCGTCGCGCAGGTGCAGTAGGGACATGCAAGCAGGTGGCTACACGCAACCGAAAAACCTCCAGGGAGATATTCCATTGAGGACAATGTAATGCAAAATTATCAGGTTAAGTATGTTTTAGGCAAAAAAGAAACCATTTTTAGCCGGCCGGGCTGAGGGCCGGCAAAATGTTCTTTTTTTCGTGTAGTACATCGGCAGCTTAAACTGTATCACACTTTCATTTTTTGCAAAATAATCATTATTTAGTGTTATATCGGCATTTTGTTTTGACAGTAATCGGTATCGGTACATCGGAAAAAAAGCCACATCGGCATATGCCTAGTAGAATTAGGCTTTTTGTGAACAATAGGTGTTAAAACACAAACAAAAAAACAATATTTAAATCTGTTTTCCTTTTTTTTGCAGCCCTGTTGATAAAATGGTAAATTGCTTTGGTGTAGCCTTGTTTTACTTTCTTCAGTTTGAGTTTTTTTGCTTTTTTTTTTTCAGAATCGGGAACTAGTTGGTATGTTGCCGTTTTTCTGGTGGTTAATGCTGCCTTAGGAGCAGGACTTCTTAATTTCCCACAAGCTTATAACCAAGCTGGAGGCATTATAGTTGCAGTTATCATCCAAGCCGTAAGTAGTTTATACGTTGAAACATACTTAAGTAGAAAACGAATGAACTCGTCTGATGTTTAAGGTAAGGTTTAACTAATCCGAAGTCACAGTGGCAAAGGAACACTAATATGCCTGTTGATTTCTAATACTACAATGTTTCTGATGTATTAACTCCATGTGAAACCTTACTGTTGTGTTGTCCTCAACAAATGCAATCAAACAAAAAACTCTGCAAATATTACAAAAGGGAAACGAAACCAACAGACATTTAATGTAATATGTTGTATATCAGTTTCTAGTTGCCCTTCTGAATATGCATTACCTGTGTTATTTTAGCATTCCTTCCTGAGGGATGCCTTTTCTCCTGGAGGTTTCTTGACGCTTTAGATCCACCCAGCCTCACAACCCAGTGCGCATGTGTGACGCCCTCCTCTTTTACAAGATGGACCAGCTGCAGTTGCTGCCATCTTTTTCCTTCAGGCGTGACCACACACGGTCACCCCTGCCTTTTCTCCGCTGCTTTGCTTTCGCCCACGTTGCCCATTCCAGTCTGCTTCGTCAACGACTCTTATGCCGTTGGTTGCTGGAGCCCTCTATTCGCTGGCTTCGCCTTACCCTACACCATCATCTTACTTCAGCCTACGCCGCCTGACTATTTGCTTCGCTCTCGTCACCCCCGGCTCACTCTCCGGCTTGCTCTATGCCAAGATCATGAATCTTGACTAAGTTTCCTTCGCCTGTAAGGCTTGTGCCTCCTAATATCCTGATTCCAGCACGGCTTACGCAACATCGTCTTCTGCCACCGCTTCGCCCTCGCCTACGCCCGCCAAGCATCTGCGACAACTACGCTCTCCAACCCTACACAACGTCTACCGCTTCTTGGTCATTTCTGCTGCTTCGCATCCAACATCAATGACCTCCCTGCCAACCACCATCGGATCGTACGCCACCATGGACGTACCTCCCTCGGGCCGCTGACAGCTTTTTCTTGACTTTGCACTGCACCAGGCCATAACCCTTCGAAGCCACCGCTCCCCTGCGCCTTGGGGGCAAGGTAGCCTAATGGTTAGCACGACCATTTCATGTGCTAGAGGTCCCGGGTTCGATCCTGACCTCAGCCACCCTGGTATTTTCGGGAAGAGAAGGGCCCTGTGATGCCTCGTGCTCATTTTGATTGTGGCATGTAAAAGATCATAGGAATTCCGAGGGAAAAATTGTCCCTCTCTCCTTCTGGCGCCATGGCTTCGGCTGGGTGCGCGTTAAAAGCTAAAGCTAAAGCCTACGCCCTCGACCTCGCTTCGGCCACGTCGAAACGGCTTCGCCTACGCACCTGCCTTCCGGCTAGCCGCTTCGCCCTCTTCAAGCACGGCTCGCTCGTGACTCCTGACATCAATACCTTGAACCTCCTTCCGCCACCCACCCGCAATCCAGTTCTTATCACGGATTATTTCACATAAGGGTTTCTTTATTGCCAAAACATATTAACCTGATAATTTTGCATTACATTCCTCGAATGTGATGTTCCCCTGGAGGTTTCTTCCGTTGCGTAGACACCTGCTTGCATATCCCACCGTGCATGCGCGGCGCGGTCTCCCCTTATAAAAGTGAGAGCGTGGACGCTTTCGACATTCATTATCCTCCAGAGGTGTCTACACGCCACTTCGCTCCGTGGTTCCCCGCCTGTCGTACGGAATTTGGATTCAACGCCGAAGATGGCCACCGCTTCTCCCTCCGCAACCGCTGGGCCTCCGCCCTCAACTTCGCTGCTGTCGGCCCACCCCGAACGACACCACCGGATGTCGCCCTTCAACGGGGTGTCGCCTCTTCTGACTCGCCTCTTGTTCCGGGATAGCGGACACCGCCTACTGCCCCTCTAGACCTGTCGGCCCTACGGAACGATCTCCAAGCCGCCAAGGACAACTTTCGAGAAGCTAAAAGAAATCCTTGCTGAGCAACACTTGCCACTCGCTCTCCGGACCGTAATTCTCCATTAGCCCTGTCGTCCAATTCTTCCCGCATAGGCTTCAGTGTCGCACGCAGCGTAGTCCGAGACATCTTCCACGACACCGTGCGACACCTACAAGACAACCCGATGCCACCGACGTCGTGTTCATCATCGATCCAGAAAGCCCGTACTCAGCACTGGGTCGCGTTCACTTCCAGCCACGATGGACACAGCCTCCGACTACCGCCATCAAGCGAAGACCACACGACACCCCTCTGTCGGCCCAGCCTGCGACACTTGCCGCACCGCTTCCACCGGCCGAGAAGAGAATTCTTTTCCCGGACGACACAACCGACGACACGTCTCTGTCGCTCGGAGAACGCGCGGCTCATCACCGCCCGCCACACCACTCGACGGAGCACTAGCCCTCCCGGCCGCTTCCCACACCAGATTCCCGGATGTGACTTGTTGCAGGCAACCCGTCTTACTCCCGTTTTCAATTATGATGTTTTCCGGAAACGGTTGGATTTGCTACTGAGTTTTGGTTACACAATGTCATCACGTTCAAGTTTTCAAACGACGGGATCAAGACTCAATGCCTCGTTCGAGTAGAGAACCAACATTGTTCCTGTTTTCCACAGCCTATCAGATAACAGTTTTCAATCCATACTGCAACTCGTCTCCCACTGCTGCTTGTCTCACTCGTGGCTAGTCCCACGTTTTGAGTGAAGGACCAAGACGGAAGCTGTTTGTCTCGACCGTGGCTAACCCCACATCTCGAGTGAAAATCAAATCACCTGTTGCTGCCGACTGCTGCTCGTCTCGCTCGTGGCTAGAACCCACGTTTTGAGTGAACCAAGACGGAAGCCGTTTGCACCTCTTGCTGCTTGTCTCGGCCGTGGCTAACCCCACGTCTCGAGTGAAAATCAAGTCACCTGTTGCTGTCCACTGCTGCTCGTCTCACTCGTGGGTAACCCCATGTTTTGCGTGAAGAACCAAGACGGAAGCCTTCCACACTTCCTGCAGCTTGTCTCGACCGTGGCTAACCCCACGTCCCAAGTGAAAATCAAGTCAACACTTGCTGTCCACTGCTGCTCGTTTTGAGTGGAGAACCAAGACGGGCGCCGTCTACACCTCTGTCACTCGTCTCGTCCGTGGCTGACCCCACGTCTCGAGTGAAAATCAACTCAACACTTGCTATCCACTACTGCACGTCTCACTCGTGTCTAAATCCCACGTTTTAGTAAAGAATAAAGACGGATGCCGTCTACACCTTTTTCTGCCTGTCACGACCGTGATTCACCCACGTTGCGAGCAAAATCAAATCATCCGTCGCTGTCAACTACCCTGCTGCTCGTCTCATTCATGGCTAAGTCCCATGTTTGAGTATGCTACCAAGACAGTACCCGTTTGCTCCCCTTGCCGCTTGTCATGACCACCCATGTCTCGAGCTGCAATCAAGACTTCAGTTGCTTCCCACACTGCTGCACGTCGCATTCGTGACCAAAACTTACGCTTTGAGTGAAGAATCAAGTCTGACGCCATCTGCTCTCCTTCTACTTTTCTCGTCCATAGCTGATCCCGTGTCTCAAGTGTAACTCAAGTCATCCATTGCTGTCCATACTCCTGCTCGTCCAAAGTGACCAAAAAAAAAAAACCCATGTTCTGAGTGAAGAGTCAAGTCGAAAGACGTCTCCATCTCTTGCTGCTAGTTCGACCGTGACTCACCCCACGTTTCGAACGTAAAACAAGTCTACAGTTGCTGTCCACACTATTGACTGCCTCATTCATGACTAAAACTCATGTTTTGAGGTGAGTGTCACGCCATCGCTTGCTGCTTGTCTCGCCCGTGACCACCCCACGTCTCAAGCATAAGTCAGCCCCCCCCCCCTCCAACGTAGGGAAGGAAAATTCATTTCCGGATGACACGACCGACGACTCGTCTCTGCCGCTCGGACCACCTCTCAAAATCGCCGAAGAAACCCTACTGGACTGCTTTCTTTATGCTACATAAATACAACACCTGCCAATTTTTTGCATTATTGTCCCATCGATGCTACCTTACGAGTGGAAGCTGCCAGAGCTTGTCGTCTCCTTGCTTCAGCCACCATCGATGACGGCCGCTTCGGCCGCCTGAAGGCCCCCCCCCCCCGCCCCCCGGCCTAAAATAAAAAGTCTCACCAAGGGAAATGAAGTCGTCGTGGCTCACTCCCGTTGTTTCCAGGGATCATTCCACACCCAAACCAACATTCTTTTTCCCCGCACCCTTGAGGCCCTCTTCACGGCACGACGGTCCTGACGACACTTCTTCTGTCCAATCCTCCTGTCGTACCTTCGCTCGGCCTTCCGTTCGTTGCCTACCGTCTCATGTCCGGTGTTTCCTCGGCTGTCAACCCGAGTCTGCCGACAACGACAACCACCCGTCATCCGCCGTGTCCCGTCAACGCCATGTCTTCCTCACGACGGATCACCTCAACTCGCACGTCCGCTGACGATTCAAATCCTTTCTCAGACGACAACCCTTTGTCGTCCCCGACGCACACCCTGTCTAACGACACACGCCTTGGACCCTGTCGCATGGCCGACATCCCCTTGTCACCCGAATCTGGCATCAACTGCCGACTCTGACGTCCACGTCATTGCCCCCCCCCCCCCATCTTCCTTGGTAACAATTCTGCCCAAGTTTCTCAGCGTCATCATCACCACTCAGCACTCACCCAGCACACCGTGTTCGTGCCGTCCGGCCTCCCGCCAAACCGGGAAGCCCCAGCTCCACCAAGTTCAACTCACGGCAGCCTACAAGCTCCCTGAAATTCCGTCATTGTCTCACGTCATTAACTACATCCACGATCACATCGTCCGTTCACATCATTTTGTTCATGTCCTCACCGAAACAAACGACCCACTGTCGGAGCCCGAACCTATCCTCGACCCATACCAGGCCTGAAGACACCGGTTCTCGTCCTTTTCACCAAACTTGGCCAACGACAGGCCTATCATGTTCTCGCATCAACAACCAACTCGGATGCCAGCTGTCGTCTGCTTCACGAGGGGTTGGTTCCGCTCCCACAACACGTCGTGGCGCTACCGGTGGCCCCTGTCGCCTGACAGCGCTTACTGCTCGGCGTCCCGCCACACCGAACTCGGTCGTCCGACCATCTCTGTTGTCTAGCTCGGCGCACACCTCATTGTCCGTGTCGCCAGGCGACGGTCCTGTCAAACTCTCACGCCAACGGCCGTCTTGTAGGTCGGCTATACACCGACTCCACGAGGAGCTTCCGCACCCACGACACGTCGTTGCACTGCCGATGGCCCTGCCACCTGTCGGTGCTTAGCGCCCGGTATCTCTTAGATCGGATCCCGATCGTACAACCATCAAACTATCGTCCCGTTTGACGCACTCCACGTCCGCTTGTGTCGTCCGCCCTACCTACTGTCTCAACTTGCAGCCACCACTTCCTTAACTGTAGCTTACATTGGGCATCTAACGTTTAATCCTTCCACACGACCCTCACACCAACGGGCCCGGTCAAGCCCTTTCGCCCGACTCCACCATGTCGTACGCTCCTCTGACGGCTATGCCCCGCCTCCCCTCAGCCAAACGACTCACTGGCCTCATATCGCTCGCAACTCCCCGGCCCACCACGCCACCATGCGGCCTTAAGGGATCAGGCCTATCCACCTCACTACCGACACATGCTTTCACAAGACAGCTTTCTCCACATCCCCAATTTTTAAAAAAATATATAGACAAGAAGAAAGGAACCATCTTCTTGTCCTCACTGTCTCACACTCGAACGGAATCCCCACAGCAATGGGACCACACAGGAGTTGAATGACCAACACGGAAGCTCTTACAATCAAGGCAAACCCCGCAGAGTCAACCCACGACAAGGTCTTCCAACCAAAGTGATTCGCTCACCAGCTTTTTAAGGACATCCATCAACCTGCCTCACACAACCAGACGAAAAGGTCGAAAAGAAAACAGACTACACCGGCTGGAACCCATCGTCCCAGCCTGTACAGTAGTCAATCTCCCTGAAGCATTCAGAATGTAGCAGAAGCAAGCCAACCACGATGGAAATTAGCCTTTCATAATGGGAACACGCTGAATGGAAGAGAAGACAAGTGACCAAACTTTGAAATTCCTCACCTGTTCTGAAAAAGTGGTAAGTTTTCAAAAACTTTTGGGGGGAAAGCCTGCTTGCATCCCGGGGCACCCGTCCAGGCGGTGCCCGCCACCTATCTTTGATGAGGTCTCCTGATAATGCAAAATTATCAGGTTAATATGTTTTGGTAATAAAGAAAGGACATTTTGCCGGCCCCCAGGCAGGCCGGCTAAAAATGGTTTCTTTTTGCCTAAAACGTACTTAACCTTACTCCCGCCATGCCTCCCCTCTCGAGTCACCGCCTGACACATTGAGAGGAAAATGAATGCCGAAAGCGTCCACGCTCGCGCTTTTGTAAGGATGGGCCGCGCCGCGCATGTGTGGTGGGATATGCAAGCAGGCGTCTACGCACTGGAAGAAACCTCCAGGGGAACATTACATTCGAGGAATGTAATACAAAATTATCAGGTTAAGTATGTTTACGGCAAAAAGAAACCATATTTTGCTGGGGGCCAGCAAAATGTCCTTTTTCGTTTGACAAGAAAAAGAATAAAGATCACAGATGAAGGGGAAAAACAAATGTTTTTCCAACAAGTCTGATCTCTCTGCCCAAGACAACAGCCAAGCCGAGCCAAGTCAAGTCAACCCAAGCTAAGCCAAGTACAAACCCTCAGATTAGACAGCTTGTCTCAAGCAACTTGTCTCATCCTGAACACAAAAGTCACGCTAACATCACGAGCATAAAGACAATCTGCACCTTGTCTTACATGTGACTAACACTCACGCAACGTCTAAAGTCTTAACAAGCAAGCCAGCAAACAAGCATGAAAGCAAGCAAGCAAGAAAACAACCAAGCAAGCAAGTAAGCAAGCGAGCAAGCAAGCAAGCCAGCAAAAAAACAAGTAAGGCCATGCAAAGTTAATTGTTTGGTTTACAGGCGCGTGCGGGTGCCTTAAAATATCGCGGATCAAAATTTTTTATCTCAATCTTCGTCCATGTGCTAAAAATCGTATTTTCGGCAAATGTTGACCGTTTCTGACATTCCAGTATACCATTTTAACCGGCTCAAAACGAGCTTTTTAGTGGTGCTAATTTTAAGCCTTTACCTCCATCCAGTAAGAAGTTATTTGGCAAAAACTAAAATATTTTTAATACTAGATGACAAAAATAACATTAGCAGAATATTATATTTTTTTAGGTTGACTGCAAACTCTTTCAGTCTTGAGCTAGGTACACGACAAAGAAATGTGGTTAGTTAAATAAAATAAAATAAAATAAAATGCCTGGTTGCCTGGTGCTTCAGTTTACTACCTCGCCCGTAAACCATACAATTTTTTTTGCATGGCCTAAGCAAGCATGCAATCAAACAAGCAAACAAACAGACAAGCAAGCAAGCAAGCAAGCAAGCAAGGAAGCAAGGTAGCAAACAAACAAGCATGCAATCAAGCAAGCGAACAAACAAACGATCTAGACAATCATTATCGTCTCATCTCACTCGTGACTCACGTTCACGCTACGTGTGAAGTCTCAAGCAACTGAAACCAAGAATCGGACTACTTGCCCCAAAACAGCTCGTCTCAACCATGATCCACAAATCATGCATCAACCTGAAGATCAAGACGATCATCGCTGTCTCGTCTCATTCGTGACTTACTCCCACGTCCTGATTAAAGTTTCAATCAATTACAGTCAAGAATCTGCCGGCTTATCCCTGACAGCTTCTCTCGACCACGATCCACATATCACGCATCTACCTGAAGTCCAAGACCACCATCGTCTCGTCTCATTCGTGAATCACTCTCACGTTATGAGTGAAGTTTCCAGCAACTCAGCTTGCTTCAGACAGCTTGTCCACAGCTTTTCTTGACTGTCATCTGCAACTGCATCAACCTGAAGAGGAAGACGACCGTCGTCGCCTCGTCTCACTCGTGTTTTCACACTCACGTGACGAGCGTATCTTCAAGCAACTGAGGCCAAGAATCGGACAAGTAGTCATTATCGTGTTCTGCGAATCACTCACAAACCCGAAGATAAAAGCAACCGTCATCATCTCGTGTCATAAAAAAAATACAAAAAAAAACACCAATGCTCACACAACCACGGTCTCGAGCACCTGTATCGTTACGACCACACACTACACGCCGACGTTTAGTGTCACGTGCAAATGTCACGTGCAAATCTTCAAGCACCAAAAAAAAAAAAACTGCCAACACCTAACAACCTGCAGCCAACAGCCGATAACCAACTACCAACAGCTGGTCTGAATTGTTACCTTTTCCACAAAACAAGCAGAAGAACAAGACAGGCACCCTGCCACCAACGTCCACACAAAGTCACAAACCTCGATTTGCTTATCCTAAAGTGTCAACCTGGACCACAACTTGCTCTGTTCGTCACCAAATCATCACCCACAAGATCAAGAGAAGATTCACCTTCTTATCACAACTGTAACCTCAATTAATCTCGGGTAGTTCAACCATATCCTGAACACACCCCACGAAAAATCAACGCACAGAAAGAATTTTTTTAAAGAGAGGACAAACTGAAGACCAAGATGTCCCCCCCCCCCTCACCCAGGATTCAAAACCAAGACTGAAAAGCCACGCAATCCTCCACAAGAAAATTACAGTAAAAGAAAACGAAGACTATAACATCACACAACGAAAGCCTCAAATCACCCAACCCCCCACACTGAAAAGAAAGGCAGAAGCTTACCACCGCTCTATGCAACCCAAGAGCCATCAACACTCAAGACTCTTCTCTACAATCCTTCCCAGAATACGCCGAAACATTGAAACAATGGCAAGCACCAGTGGAGGAAAGGCCCATTCAACACCAACAAGAAATCTCAACAAAAGATTAACAGGTGATGTATCTCAAGCCAATCAAGAACAGATTGAAAAATGCAAATGTGCAGGAATAATTTCCGGTAAGAAAAAGACTGACCCTCACTCAGCTTGTGCTCGGCATCGCTCCTGCGACTATTATCGCCTCCCCTGCTCCATTTGCAAAACTATTTCTCCCAAATGATGGGTAAACATACTCAAGATGAGAAGTAAAGGTGCAGCAAGGAAAATACAATTACATGAACAAAAACAACGTGAAAGATTCCAGGATGTGCCACCAACTCCGGGGAAATCCCACCCGTTTGTCGGACATTGTTTACCCCATCACTTCGTCGACACCGTGCTCCTCAAACCCATCTCCAGCAAAGACAACGATGGTCACCTCACCAGGAAAAACACGAAATGAACTCCCTGCAATAATGGAAACATCTGAATCCAATGAAAACACTGAACACATTCCGAACACGGACATCAGTGCACCACTCCGATCGCCCAGAAACGAAACCGAGACCGTAGCAAATACCGCAAATGAAACTCATCCATTCTGGTCTCCTCCGGAACTTCTCACCTAAAGAATAAAGTATAGAAAGGCTTACACCTCTCAAGCCACCAGAGAAGAAAACTAAAGGAGAACATCAAAGACCTACACAAAACGAACTAACAACATAAGTTCGTTGACAGGAAGACGTCATCACCAACCTAAATCAAGCACACTCGACCACAAGCACGATGAAATCATCATCAACCCCGCTCACATCTCCGAAGGCTTGGCAAATTTTACGTCACAGAGCCTCCGTATCATGGAAACCACGGTACAAAAAAGTCACCAAGATTGCCACGCAACAAAAGATCCTCAACATCCAAGCTCCAAGACCCTCGCTACTTCTCACCTGAAGGCCTGACTCCACCAACGCCCATCAGTCCTTTAGACCAGGCATCGGATTCATCTACAACAGTGACGAAAATCCCGTTACCCACCGAAGACATCCAGATGAAAGATTGGCTGTCAGCAACCTCCAACCTTCCACAAGAAAAATTATCTTCACAATCAATCTGGCAATTTGACGACAATGAACTCTTCACCCCAGCAACTCTAGGAATAAAACAAAGCTCAAACATAATAACCAGGTCTCTACCCTTCTTCTCATGCAGAACCAAAGCAAAGGGTTTCGCCTTCAACTTCACCACCAAACCATAAACAAATCACCAAAAGAAAAGAAAAGAAAGGAAGAAAAGAAATCACAGACACCATCGCAGGGGACAAAACGAAAATCATCCAAGACTCAAAAAAAAACCCTCTTCCGGACCTACACCGCCAAACCTCAACAATTTTAGAACTCAAAAAAACACGAACTGAAAGATCCGACCCCACAAAGTCCCCATGGCACAACCGTCATATTCAACTACCCTCTGACGGTACAAAGTTTCTTTTCCTCACTCATGTGCTCCATCATCCCGACCATTCCTTTTAACGATGGAAATGATGGAAACAAGCTGCAATGAACCATCAGCTCTTCAATCAACACTCGATCAACAACTCATGGAAATGAAACTACAATCAACTCAATCTTTTTCAACCTTCAGAACCTCAATCAACACTTCCACATCACCACATCTCATTTGAATGAAACAACAATCAACTTTCCCAACGAAAACTTTCAATTTCTTTGATACAACCTCAACAAACCCACTTCACTCCAATCAATGCATCATGAGCACAAGATATAAACATTGAACTTAAATCAACTCTCCAAGTCATCTCACCTTCAAGTGATCAACTCTCAAGACAGCCCAAAAACAACCACAACTTTAACCCTATATACGCGTTGCACCCGAAATCGGGCGTGCAGTATTGTTGCAGAACACGCGTTGAGCCCGATATCGGGCTGCTGATGACGTCTGAACAAGGCAGCTCGTGATTCGCTAGTACTGCTTCTTAATGTGAAATAAACAAAGGAATTGGCCAATGGACTATCACCTAACAAATCGGCATTAGATAACATCAAGAAGACGAACCAATCCCGTCGTATTATTTCATTTTTCGCGCCGTACTCTCATTCTCAAGGGGCAGCAATTTGCGAGCCATTCAAGATGGCCGCCCGTTGTTGGTGTTATCGTCTAAGAGAATTGCGCCCAAGCGATGTGGATTAATACGTATGGACTGACGATTCAAACAGTGAAAAAGGATTAAGTGATAACAGCTGTAACAAAAAACCATTGTTGGACTGGCTGAGCAAAAGTAACAAAAGTGAATATTGTAATACGGAACTGTAGTGTTAGACCATGCAGTAGGAGGCTGTCCAAAACAGCGGCGGGCGGGCGGCGGCGGAGAAGTGCTCGCCTTCCCGTCTTACAATAATCGTACGTGGAAGTAGAAGTACATTCATGCCGGCTACCGCTAAACTAGTGACTGATCGATTTGTTTGCAAGCTACAACTATGACAAGGTAAAGAGAAAATACTTTTATATGTATTATTTAGGCCGTTGATGTGTCCACTTTGTTTAAATGTTAGGATTATTTACAACAGCGTACAGCGTTCATCTTTCCCGTACGAGCATTGTTGGGAAGCCAACATCACTGATATTGCTGTCACAAAATAAATGCGAGCAGCAGGGTAGAGCACATGGTAAAAAATCAGCGTATATAGGGTTAACATCACCACTCAATCGGTATCTACCTCATCTGTAACTAAATAATAAAGTTTTAAATAAGGATTTAAACTCCCCGGATTTTTCCACGTAGGAAACTCACAGACTCCATGACTCTGGTGGAACCAGCTTGCAACCCTAGGGCAACCGTCATGGTGGCACCCTCCACCTGAATTGACGAGGTCAACATGAATGAAAAAATAACTCCGGTAATGTATGTTTTCTCCGGGCAATAGGAACAATTTTCAGCCGGCCAGACAGAAGGGCCGGCAAAATACTGTTTTTAATAAAATAAATTGGTGCCCAACTTTTCAAATATTTTGATGCCTGAACATAGAAATAATAATATAAAACAGTTTTGTTTCGAAGTGCTTAGGATATTGGGATGTCTTACATTAATTAAATTTAAAACCATTACGTAGCTTTGAATTAATGACACCTGGGGGTTATTTTTTACTGTCTTTCAGTGATGCTAAAGGGATGTTTCTTTGAAGTATTGGATATATATAGCAAGCGGGAAATGTATTCAACTTCAACTATATACACAACTTGAAAGATTTCGGTGAAAATGTTGGTGTTAATTAGGGATGAGTCAATAACCGAAACCGAATTTTCGGTTTTTACTGAAAACCGAAACCGATTCGGATTTTGTGTCGGTTTTTCGTACGGGGTTCGAAAAATCAAAAATTGATTTGTTTTCCTTATTTTTTTAAAATAATTATTATTTTCTACGTATAAATGACAACAAAGTTCCTAGTCATTAAAAAGAAAATAGAGGAAAATGGTGCCACAGCTACGCCCATGGTCTATCATGCGGCTGAAAGTGAAAACAGGAGTGAGTTAGAAGCCAGTATTACTACTGTTACAGGGGAAAAAAATAGAAATAGCTGCTTGGGGTGGTTGGTGGCAAAACCCGATACCGAAACCGCGATTTTGTGGTGGGTGAAAACCGAAACCGGAACCGAAGTCAAATAAATGAAACCGACCCATTTCTAGTGTTAATTGGTGTTAATTGTGATTGAACGACGACTTTCCTCATTAGGCTTCTTGTGATTACGAGAGCTTTTTTCAACTACTGCATCGGACGGTTTGTTGAAACTTGTGTTCAAATTCTTCCCTCGTGACCACTGATCTTTATATTCGAAGACGATCGAATATATAGATCAGTGGTCACGAGGGAAGAATTTGAACGTGAGTGTCAACAAACCGTCCGATGCGGTAGTTGAAAAAAGCTCTTGTAATCGCAAGAAGCCTGATGAAGAAAGTCGGCGGTGATTGAGTGACTTTCAAAAATTTGCACCAATGTCTCTCAAATTCAGTAATGCTGTGAAGCCAAATCGCAGACACCACTCATTACCTTACCATTGATTTAAATCAAATAATTTTTATTAATAATAATAATACAGATTTAAACCAATAATTCTACCCTACCTTTAAATATTTAAATTAATTACACCCTATAAAATGTCTAGTTTAAGCTTTTAGTTTCTCATTATGATCAATGTTGCCGAGCAGCAGAATGTGGCGATAGCCTCTTCCGCATGTTCGGAGAAAATTTGTTTTCAGCATTTGTATGTGTTCACACCAAAATTGTAGTTAAGGCTGGAAAATTAAAGTTGTGTTTTTTGCTGAAAATATTGAACAAAAAATCAAATGCTGTAACTTGACTGAAGACTGACCAATACTCAACATAAAGTTGAGCAATTCTTTTTACCAGTTATCTTATGGCCTGCTAAATATTTAAATCTGAACCAGCCGTAATGTTTATTAACCTCAGCTCAGTATTCGAAATCAAAAATAAAAATTTGGCAAAGACTACAAAATACAGCTTTAAATTTAAACAAAAATCTTGATTTAAATTAAAAAAATCTGATATTTTTTGAAAATAACATGATTTTTATCCACTTTGGCTTACCAACTAAGTTCAAAAGCACTCATTAGCTTACCTACAGATTCAAAAGTAAAAACTCTAAGAATATTTGAAATGATTAATGCAAATACTTGAAATTCAATATTGAATCACAATCAATTTACATTGCTGCTAATTTTTGATAGTCATTTGAACACTAGTTGTTTGTGTTCAAATGGCGACTATCTTTATCAGGCTTCCTGCATTCTGGAGAAATACTGCTTCAAATCGGTCCTTTAGCAAAATATTTGAAACTTTAGGTGTGGCAGTTGCATTGGTTGAGGAAAGCAGCTGGAGTTAAGACTGTTTTGACTTTAAATCCGTACTTTAAACATCAAACAAACTCCACGAAAAACATTGTTAAAGGTCATACTGTGAAACATGACGAAAATCTAATAAAAAGTCAGTCTAAACAATGCTCATTTTCATATCCAAGACACTCACACTGTCTAGCAAATTTTTGGCAACTCCCTGTTGGCTTCATCAGACCTCCAAAAATTTGGTTCTGATCACTTTGTTTTACTTGTTTGCTTTTCTTTCTAGTTGCATCATATAATCAGATCGAATAGCAGACAAGTAAAACGATGGGATCGGAGAATAATTAAATCTTGTGTCTTCTGTAATCCTTAAGAACGCACTGAATTTTGCTCACTTTGCTCGCTCGTCAGGGTAAGTCTTTCCGTTTGACGCTGTTTGTCTGCTGCTTTGTTTCAGCATCTTTGGCCTTTATTCGTGCGCGTGAATTGTTGGAGCACGAGCATTGTTAGCATCTTTTAACCTTCAGCCTACCCCTGGGGCTGGTGTTTGCTGTTTTCCATTGATTCCCAGTAACAATATTTGAAACAATTTAAAACAATAAAACTGGTCGTCCTGGGCCCCATAACTCAGGAATGGCACGACCAATTGAAATTGCAAATTAGAAAGAGGGCACATCAACTTAAAGTGTCTCTTTAAAATGATCTAAAAACCAGCTTTCTAGGATAAATGGTTTAGTTTGTAGAGTGAACTGTATAAACGTGTACAAAATCAAAAGTCCAAGCATAACATGAAAATCACGATCCCAGTTCAGATATCTGATGTGACAAATATATTAATAGATGTTGGTATACGATTTAGTAAGTCCAACAAAGCTCATATACCAAATTTTATTTATTTGTTTACAAATAATCGAACCGCCCTAAAAGAGAAACAGCAATTTCAGATTAAAAACAATTTTAAAAAGGAAAAAACAAAAAAGAGAAACAGAACCACAATGAAACCCTCAGCAACAACAGTGGCTACATGTAAGTGGCCAACAACCTCCTAACTGCATTTTAGCAAGACATCGTCGCCTGAAGCACAGATGACATCAGGCCATTCCACTCAATGATGGTAGGGGACAAAAAAAGACCCACCCATTGGAGGTGTTTTTGTTGCACCTGTTACGCCTTACTTTCCTGATGTGGTCGAGACAACTGACAAAATCAGGAGGAGTCCAAAAATGGGAAGGGTTCAATATTGTGTTTTCATTTAGGGTATGGAAAAACACTTGCAATCTGTGGTTTCTCCTGCCATCAGTCATTTCAGTTTGTTGAGTTCAGTAACGCAGGTTGAACTACGAAAGTCACCATACACCATTCTAACTGCTCTGCGCATCACACGCTCCTAGCAGTCAGATAGATTCTTCGTGTAAGGGTCCCACACTGCACTGCAATAATCCAGCTTAGGTCTTATCACCGCATTGAAGACCGCTACGCGAACCTTGGGGGTAACGTCTTTCAGAAGTCTATGAAAGAACCGAACTTCACCACTTGCCTTAGCACAGATATTTTCCACATGGTCGGACTATGTCAACGTATTAATTTAGATGACAAGGCTAGTGATGAAGTCAGCAACTTGAGTGCAAGACCTTTTAAGGTATAAACTGGAATACTGTTATTTCGCTTATGTGATATACGCATTGCTTTAGTCTTCGTTGCGTTTAAGTTCATCTGCCACGTATTAAATATTGCAAGACGGCGGAGAAATTACCCATTGAAATTTGGATTTCTTTATTGCCAAAACATACTAACCTGATAATTTTAGCATTACATTCCTCGAATGTGATTGTTCCCCTGGAGGTTTCTTCCGTTGCTCGGACGCCTGCTTGCATGCCCCTACCGCGCATGCGCGTGGCAGTCCTCCCTTATAAAAGCGACAGCGTGCACGCTATCGGCATTCATTTTCCTCCAGCGATCGCGTCGTCTATCGCCCCCACGCCGCTCTGTTCCCCGTCTTTCGTCCGCCCTGATCGCCGCATCGGCCGCCGTTCCGGCTGGTTGCCTGCCTCGGCATCTTCGACTTGCGGCTTTTGACGAACTCTACCGCCTTACCGGCCTCAGCTCTTCACGCCGACACGCCCGACGGAGCCAGCCCTCTCAGCCGACCTCAGTTTGCTTCGTCCTTCGCCGACACTCATCGCCGTCTTTCGTCCGCATCGGCTCTTGGCTTTCCGACGGAGCGCCCCGCCCTCCCGGCCGTCACCCTCTGGCACGCCTCGACCAAGCCTCAGCTCTTTCGGCCGTCTCCCGCACCAGTTCCCGGATGTGCCGTGGTGCAGACGAGCCACCTTACACTCGTTTCGGTTTCGATTGTTTCCGACAACGATTGTATTTGCTACCTGGCTTGTTCATATGATGTCATCCCGATCAAGCTTCGACCAACTGGGACAAGACTCGAGACCTCGTTGGAATGAAGAACCAAGACTGTTCCTGTTGAAGCTCTACCCTTCTCAACAGTTCTGCTGCTCGTCTCATTCGTGGCTAAATCCCACGTTTTGAGTGAACAACCAAGACTGATGTCGTCTACACCTCTTGCTGCTTGTTTCGACCGTGGTTGACCCCACGTCTCGAGTGAAAATCAAGTCACCTGCTGCTGTCCACTGCTCGTCTCACTCGTGGCTAAAGCCACGTATTGAGTGAAGTACGAGACGGAAGCCGTTTGCACCCCTTGGTGCTTGTCTCGACCGTGGCTAACCCCACGTCTCGAGAGAAAATCAAGTCAACAGTTGCTGTCCACTGCTGCTCGTCTCACACGTGGCTAAACCCACGTTTTGAGTGAAGAACCAAGACGGATGCCGTTTGCACCT